>WEIT01018253.1:563304-574216 GCA_013389985.1 Dryoscopus gambensis
TCTCTTCCTTTTTATTTTAATCTTCTGAGGTCTTTTAATCACTTACTCTGTTTGATTGGGTTTTTTTTTCATATCCTATAATAAAATACATGCTCACCCTTAGAACTGCCTATCTCAAAGGAAGGCTTAAAGTTAAATTATTAAATTTATAAGGCACTTATTAAACAGCATATTTACCAAATGCTACAAGATTATTAAGCAAAGCTTAATGATGTTTGTTGGCCAAGTTTGTACACTGTGCTGTAGAAGCTCAGTAAAGTTGTCATCAACGTTATTTAATATATTGTAACCAACCACTATTTCAGTTTCATCCAGCTGTGGGGTTTTCTGCAGCTTAGAGGCCAGGCAGGGCTGCGAGTCCAGAACCAGTTTAGTACTTTAATGAAGCACTGGAGCTGTTCAGAGATGTCACTGAATGCCTCTCTGTGGTGTAGGAGTAGGCTGGTCAGCTTGGAGAGGCATGAGTCGGCTCCAGAGTTCGATTACACAGTGTAGAAGATCCTGTGAAAATGGTCCCTTTTTACTTTTGTGGAACAGCTCCACTGTGGAGAAAGAGACTCTGTCTTTATGTTTTTGGAAAAGCCACGTAACAGCCAGGATCTGCTGGCAGTTACATGTCAGCTGTCTCATTTGGGAAGAAACATGATTTTAGGAAACAAGAAATATGTTAGAACACCTAATTAAACACTAGACAAGTAATGGTAGATCGGCTTGGTTCTCTTATGAGCAACAGGATCTTGTAGACTTTGAAAGTTACCCTCTGAACATTCACACAGAGTGTGTTTAAATTTGGAGTGTGGTCTGGCAGAATGAACTGGAGGGTGTGATTTGTACGGACTGGGTTAGGGATTGCGTTTGGGCACAAAGTGGTGTTTTCCAAAGCACTAAAGCAACTCAGAAGCCTTAGTCTCACTGGAGACGATGATCTAAGCAAGTGAACTCTTAAGTACGTTGACTTCTAATATGAAATGTGACCTCCAATTGCTTGAAGGCCATATCTGCAAAGGAATTCAGATGTTTATTACAATTTTCAAGAATACATAACTAACCAGGATGCCGGCTTCTGTTGATTTCAAGTAATTTTGTTCTAAATTATTCTTGCTGTTCTCCTTAGATTTTATGCTACCTACTAAACAATTTAACTGTTTTGGCTAAACTTCTCCCCAGTGTAAGGGCACTCACTCAGCATACTTGTTCCCAAGAAAGACCTTGCACTTTGTTCTTCATTTCCAGAACAGAAAAAAAACCAAACAACCCTTAGATTGTCTCTTTGGAGCTTCCTACCTTTTTAATCTGTGCATTTTAAGATTCACAGAGAGTATTAGATATTTAAAAGTCCTCATTATTCTGTATTTGTCAGCTTTGAACTGTCTTTGCTATTAGCTTCTAAATGATCTAAGTCTTTCTATAACTGACTGGAGTGTTCCTCATTTACTGTTCCCCAGACTTTAACACTATCAATTTATTAGCACTTCTTAATATGCTTCTTGTTACAATGCTTTTTTGTATTCTGGGCCAGCTTTCTCCGTTTCTTCTGCCACTTGTGGTATTGCAGGTATTTACTATTGACCTTGAATTAGTGTTTTATTTAAAAGAACAAACAAACCTTATTTTCTTAATTAAAAGAACCTGTGCAGTCATCATTATTTCATTGTACAATGAAGTACATGACTGTTTCAGACATTAGTCTTTTTTGCCACCCTCTGCTTCCAAACTCCTCCAAGTTCCCTGAGGGCTTCCACTGGCCTTATCAGCAGTACAATTGCAAGTGCAGGAATGCTGTTGAAAATCACTTGTTTAGCAAAACTTACCCTAAAATCCCTTTTACCAAGCTGCCAAGCCAACTTGGCTCATCTCCTGTTGTAAATTCTGCTGTTGTCAGGTCAGTGTGGGCAGGGAGAAAGCAATGGTATGGAAATAGAACTGGCTTGCCTTTGTGTTCCCTCTCTCTGACATCCTGTGTCCCTTGTGTCTTCACAAGAGTTAATCTGGGGAAGAAAACTCTCTTTAGGTTGACAAATTTACACTACACCAAGATGAACAATATTTTCTTTCATCCCTGGCTGGATCTTGTTGCTGAAAGATAAGAGCTTGCCAGCACTAAAGAGATAAAGGCAAGGTGCAGGAAGCAGCTCCAGTGAAGGATCGGTGGATTTTACCATAAAAATGGGCTATTGATGAATAATCCAGATCAGAGGCTGTGGAGCCTGGTACAGGGGCATCTGGGTTAGAGGAAGAGAGGGTGTGTGGGTGAAAGAGACAAAAAGATATTGTGAAGTAGGGCCACTGCTCCCCGGTGCCTGATGGGAAGAGAAAGTTTTCTGGAGGAAGGCTATGAGCCTGTTGGGTTGAAATTAGCCTTTGGCTGCCAGGTGACACAGTGGTCTCTTCTAATTCAAACTCTTAAATCCCAGCAGACTGAAGATAACGGCGAATCTTTACTTTGACACCAAACTGGGCAGCATCTGAGGTCTTGCCTTGCTGTGGTGTTACTGTTAATTGCAGGCATTAGGAACAGAGATGCTGCAGGAGCTAAACCAGGAGACAACTCCTTGCTCCACTGAGCTCTTGATGTAAATCAGGGGCTGAAAGCACAAAGGGATTGTGACAGGAGAGAAGGTGGGATCTGCTGTGGATGGAGAAGTCAAAGGGCAAAGCTGACAGCTCTTCACCTGCTTAATTGACAGGGTGATTGTGTCTATTGTATCAGCGACTGTATCTAGTACAGCAGGAAGTGTTTCCATGGTTTTCCTTCTTTCAGTTAGCATAACTTTTTCTAACATTTTTCTAATAATCTCCCAACAGTGAGGAAAATTGTGTGATAATAAGGTGTAACACTACATTACATCCTTTTACTTTAAGGTTTTTACTTCTTGCAAAAATACATCAGCAATGAAAAAATTCCTAGCAACTTTTTTTTTCAAAACGAAGTGAAAAATTAAATATTTTAAGTGTTAGTGGTCTTTTTTATTCTTCCTTCCCCCATTCTCCAAATAGGCATGGAACAATTTATCTGTAGGAAAGACATATTCTGTATGAAACTGAGAGTAGTGATGCTGCCCACTACTCTTGAGTAATTTGTTGACAACTTTCTGATTAAACTTTCCTCCTTCCTCCCTTTCAGCCCAATTTAAATCAAAATACCTGTAGAAACAATTTCTGTGAGAAAAATGGAAAAGTTCCCAGGGTAGCTGAAGTCCCACAGCCTTCTCCATTAACGTGCCTGGGTGTTTGCTCCATTTATGTTTTATTTATCATGCTCCTGAGGTGTATCACGAATAGCACTTGTAAGGCATTCCCACTAGATAACTTGAGTTTTGTGAAGAAGTAATATCCCATATAAGACCAAGAAATTTGCCATGACAAGTTCACAATTACAGTTGTACACAATAAAATGCTGTCAAAACTTCTTTCACTTGTGGCAAAGTTGCTTGGAGTTATCAGCAGAGCTGCACGCATGGACTCAGGAGAGCTGAGTTTCCAGCTCTGGCAAAAAGCTTTGCTTTGACCTTGGGTCAATCACTTCAGCTCTCTGTGCCTTCATTTTTACTCCCACCTCTCTCTGCTTTGATATTTGGCTGAACTCATTGGTGCTGGGACTCTCTGCTTGTTCCTACACCCCCGGTGTGATCCTACTCCCTTCAGCCTCTGCAGTGACCTCGTGGCACAGCGCTAATGGAAGCAGTGAAGAGTCACACCTTCCCTTTCCTGGGGCTGCAGGAGTGTTAATAAGCTGCATTCACTGATGTGCCAGCATCCTTAGGTGCAAAGTGCTGTGCCCTCACCACTGTTATCACCTCCAGGCCAGGGTGGCCAAAACAGAAATGCAGTGGCACTGTGGCAAGTAAACCTCATGCCTTTCAAAGAGGAGTCTGTCCTCTTTGCCTGAGAGCATAGATTTACCTTCTTGAAAGCAGCACACTTGTTTTTAAATGTAAAAAATAACAATGTAAAATTTTTAAAAGGCAGTAGAAGAGGTAGGGCTGTAAGAAAGCAAACCCACTGGTAGCTCAGGGTTTGCTGGCTGGAGCAGATGTTTGCCCAGCCTGTAGCTCCTCTGAGGCCACTGCTGCAGAGTGACCATTAAGGGACCTGCCCTCCCGCTCTCCATGGAGCCAGCTGATGGGAGCAAGGCTGCATTGGAAGAAGTGCAAGCCAGCAATCCAGGAGCAAGAGAAACCAAGATTTCTACTGATTTTGGTGGTCCAGCTTCCCTCTGGTCTGACCAGTGACCCATGAAGGAGCAGGATTCTCCTTTGCTGGCTCCTTCCTCATCCTCTGAGAGAACAGAAAATGTGCCTTGTGAGCCAGTGCCAGAAGAAGTCATTGCACAACACTTCCCAGGGAGAAGGGAAAATACTTGTTTTGGCATGTAAGCCAAGGATTTCAAAGAGAAAGTGCAAACACATGCAATAAGCTAAGTAGCTGTGTTTCTTCTTACTGGTAAGTGCAGGTATGACACAATCCCTGGGCTGAATAACACTCCCAGTAATGCACAGGTATCTCCATCAGAAGGAACAAAGTTACTCCAGATTTATGTCAGTGTTCCCAGGACTTTACTATGTTTTTCAGTCATCTTTAAGAACAATCACTGCAATGCCACTGAGCTCATAAAAAGGGTAGAAAATATTCTTGAAGCCTAACACAGCACAGACATCAGTGTGATATTAAACGAGTCTTTTCAGTAGCCTCTCCAAAGATTTATATCCATTTATCAATGCCTTTTCTAAATTACATACATAAAATCTTTACATGCAACATAACAAAAAGTCATGAACAGTATCAGTATTCAGATGGTATTAGTGACATTCAGCATGACAAACTGCGTAGGAAGCTGGTTGTCAAAGCCCTGTGATAGTGAAAATGGCTCTGCTCACAGTACCAAGATATTACTTCTCTCTCCTAAAGTCTGAAAGTCTGCTAAAAAAATGCCTGATATATTTTGTAATTATGTTAGAGGCATCAACATACCATTGAAGTGCTCAGTGTTTGGTATCCATTGCTCCACTGAGGATATGCAGGAGCAGTCCAGCCTTTCCACATCATCCCCCAAGGAAAAAAAAAACCCTAAAGCTGAGCAACTAAAACTGTCTGTTGTTTTATTTGTTTGGGTTTCTTAACACAATGCTAAACACAAAGCAGTGTTCAGTGTGTTCTAAGAGAACTCTGAAGACACTGATAATAAATTACTGAGATTACTACAAATGGCTAATTTCCACACCTGGAAGCACACTCTGTCCAGGAGTTTAAACCTGAATCTGCACAGCTTCTGTCCTGAATTAGCTGTAAGAAGGGAAATCCTGAACGTTTCAGGATGATGTATAATAGAAGCAACAGACCCCAAAAGATTTATCGTTTGTTTACTTTAGTATGCTTGGTGGTTAGAAAGCTCCCAGAAGCACAGGAACCAACAGGGTAGATTAGGAGAGGGATTGAGGTGTTTGAGTTCTGTTGGTTTCGATGGGAGATTGATAACTTAGCATCTTTGTACATCAGGTCTAAAGTGCTACAAGATGTGCAGCTTGCCAAACAAATGCAGCAGATGCCCAGGATGGGCAAGCACCTCCTCAGAGGTGTCCACGGGGTGCCTGGAACAGTGAGGGGACGTGGCCAGCAGTGTTCAGCTCATCTGTGGTAGGACCTGCGCTGTGTCTGGGCCTGACAACTGATACCTGAGGTGAGTTAGAGTTAAGCCTGAGCACTGTGTGCTGAGGGGCCTGGTTTCCACATGAACCTGAAGGTTCTCTCCATGCCAGAGTTAGTGCAGGAAAAACTGTAAATGCAGATGTTGCTCTGACTCGGCATTCAGGAGCATTACTCAAAGTCGCAGTGTGAAAGATGCTTCTCCTGAGTCCCTCTGGGTTGTTAGCAGCACCATGGACTTTTTTTTCATATTTATCCAGTGTCATTGCTCAAGGTCGGTGGAACATGCCCATTGAATCACGGAGACAGAGCCAGAGGAGAAGAACAGGGGGAACAGCACCGCGTTCTCTGCCAACCTGCAACTGTGGCCTTCCTGTTTACCACATATATATATATTTTTTTTTTTTTACATTTGTCAAAGGAATGAAGCAGCAAATCACCAACAATAACAGAAAAATCGATACCCGCCTCTGCTTCTTTTGTGAGATCTGGAACATGGCCTCAATCTGTCAGACTGAATTACAGAGTGTGTGGGTGTCAGCAAGGGCTCAAACAAATAGACCTGCCATGCTGCTCATTGATAAAAGGCTTAGGTCTGTACCAGTGTCACCACTGCTGCTGCCTCCAAAAGACATGGAGGGAACAGGAACCTTTCAGACCAGAGGCCAGTTACAGAGCCATGTCTGTGTTCACTCGCACTTTGCATGTAGAGATTGCACTAATCTCTGGAATAAAAAGGGTAAACAAACAATTTGACAAATACAAGGCTCTGGGGCATTACCTTGCTAATGGATGTTAAATCAAATGGATGAATTTGAATGGGAGGTGATATATCAACACAGGAATGTCATCCCAAAATAGGCCATTGATCCACTAGCTGATGATCCAGTCTTCAACAAAGGTCAATGCATCAGAGAGAGGAACAACCTCTTCCAAACTCATCATTTTCCCAGGCAACAGTAAAAGGCTGTATCAGGATATAGAGGAAAGCTTCCTCCTGTGACTCCAGATGGTAATTAGTTTATACCCTGGAGCATGAAGATTAACATCCCTTATCACTTTTAATTTTGCCAGTGGATATTAAGCCACTGCAATGAGCTTTTGAATCTTTGAGTAACACACCATGAGATTTTCATCTTACAAAAAGGAGCTGGTGGGGAAGTCCAGCATAGTCTTGGTATTGTCCCACTGCCCAAACAGACCAGCCAGGACAGCTGCTTGTGCCAGTGATGGAATAAGGTGGGTAGAATAAGGTAGAATAAGGTGGACAGCAGTGCTGTCAGGAGCAGCATCAGGTAAATCAAAAGTTAGCACTGGGGATTTATAGGCACAGAAACAAGCTTACAAGAGGAGCTGAGCAAAACTTCACCAATACATTTACTGAGTGAAAGACCACCTTTAATTTTCTTAATTAGAGATGTCTGGCACCACGTAGCACAGTGCAGACTCCCGAGTAATAAAGGTGGCACTGATGGGTTTGTCTGGCAAACTGCAACACACAGAGCAGTGCAGAACTTGGGCTGCTTCTGGACAGAGACGCCTGGCTACAGTGCCCTGGAAGGCAGAGGCTCAGCACTCTGCCTTCTCTGCCTCTCCTGCCCCAGGCAGCACCAGCTCAGTGTCCCCTGTGCCTGTTGTTCCTGACATGCCTCAGTTCAGCAAGGCAATTCTGACTAGCCCCAACCATCCTTCCCACTGCGGGATAGACAGAGCTGCCCCTCCTACTCCAGAGTCTACCTAGACATCTGAAGGTCTTTGGCTTGTTGGCTCTGCATCTCACCCTTCCCTCAAGAGGAATGTCTTTCAAGCATCTTATTCTAAGCCTCCTGCTCTTAAATACATTGTTAACCCAGCCAGAAAACTGAAAGTTCCCACAAGGGCCTTATGCAGACCAATGCCTCCTGTTTCATGTTTTCTTTTAACTAAAATATTTCCTTGCCACTTTATTTCAAAATGTGCTTTGATGATATGAATGTCGCTAGATTCCACATTAAAAAAAGGATGTGGAAAATATGATCTTGTTCTTCCCCTGCTCTGAGTAGGCAGCAGTTAATTTCACAGACTGGTTATAAACTATGTTTAAAGAGGAAAAGTCTTCCCTTTAATCTGTATCAGCCTTTGCAGCCTTTCTAATTTCATGAAACGTCTCCTCATTCTTGTCCTGTACTCTGGGCAGAATAGGAAAATCCAAGGGGCTTTCATTGCATTATTCATTATTCCATATGCCTTTGCCATTCTGTATCTATCTATGCAGCAATGAAATATTGTTAATAGGGGAGCAGAAGCCTTTTGTTGAGGAGAGGAGCTGATTGCCATGGACATGTAACTAATAGTATATGTGGTTAAGATCATAATTTGGAGCAAGGCTAGCACAGGAGAAAGCAGAGAGGAGCATACTGTTTGTCCTGATGAAAAGAGTCAATGCCATAAAGGAAGAAAAATAAAGCTGAACATCCAGGAAGGGGGGAAAAAAATTCCTCTTTTTGAGATGGTGTTCACCTCTGTGCCAAACGCTCCCTTTTTTGCCTTTCTTGTTTCAATTCTCAGTGTAGCAGCAGTCCTGTGAGAAGGGTTAGTCTTGCAGCATCCTCATTTTCAAGATTCCTATAGTAGTGTTTGCTCTTGCAAAGCGAAAAAGTCTTGGTGATTTCATTTATTCAACAGATCTAGACAAGCCTTTGAACTTCTGTGTTCCTGAACCAAGCCTGAATTCGCAGCCTTCACTACTGACCTGATTCAGCTTCCCATGAAGTCAGCTGGAGTCCTTCCATTTAAGTCAGTGTGACCCCCTAGAAGCTAATAGGCTTGCATAGATTTGTACTAACTCGCTTTTTGGGTAGCTTAAGAATTGTTTATACGCAGACCCAAAAGAGGAAATGACAAGCAATAAATATTTTAAATAATATGTGATAAAAGATCATGCAGTCTGAGAGTGCTTGGATTTTCACAGAAGTCTATGGTTAAAAGTCAAGCACCATATTGATGGAAATCTGAATGCATAATTTTTTTATCCCAAGATCTCTAAATCCTGGCCTGACTAGACCTGAGTTGGACATCAGATCACACTGGTCCCTGAAACACAGCCTTCAGTCAGGCGTTATCCTTATTTTCTGTGGAGATGATAATCTATAGCAAACAAAGATCTGACTCTTATTGTTAGAAATATTCCTAGCTAGAAGCTGAAATTCCTGTTTGAAACCAGGATGCAGGGGAAAAAAAAAAATCAAAAAACTGTCTTCTGTGAAGCATTGAGGAAACTCCTCTGCATAACCAGAGACCAGGCAGTGTCCAGTACCTGGGAGCTCAGCTTAATTTGCAAAAAGATGAAAGAAAGTGGGATTTTAGAAGGTAGGACCCCCAGACTGGTGGGCAGTCAGCTCGGCACGGGGGTTGTGGACACTTAGCAGACAAGGTGCTCGCTGTGTTTCTGCTATACACTTTCCTGATTTGCCTTGCTGCCACTATCAACATCTTTCTGCAGAGTGGTTTTGTTTCCATGAGCCAATATTCTCCCCTGGTACAGCAGAGCTCCCCAGCTCTGTTTCTGAGGGTGCAGTAGTGCTGCTTTCAGGCGGTGAAGTTTCCTGCTCAGGTTATGCAAGGTGTAACTGGAGGTCTCTTGCAGGCACAGCTAATTCCCTGCTGCTCCTTTGCCAAAGTCGTATCAGTCGTTGTGGTGTCAGCAGAAAGCCAGTTGAGTACTCAGCCTGTCTCCTCCAAGGTTCACGAAGGATCGGCTTTGGAAGAGAATTACGCTGAATTTTCCTTTCATCTGTATTCATGAATTTTTTGGCTTGGCTTTGCACTGTGCCAATCTTGCGCTTGCCCCAGGGGGGCCGTGAACTGCAGCAGCCGTCTTGCCAGTTCTTTCCCCAGTACCTGTGGTAACAGTTTCCAAGGGGCCGTGCCACTTATTTGTTCCTCTAAATAGAAGCGTATTGCAGCAGCAGCGCTCACTGCAAACTGGAGGGAATTGAAGGAGAGTGAAATTGCTACAAATTGAAGAGTTAGGAAAATATGACTTAGCCGTGCCTGGAAAATAAGCCACAACACATAGCAGACCCTTTTAAATGAAGCATACAAATACGCAAATGCCAGTGTGGCTGCATGTCTTAAGGAATTGTTTTGTGAGCACATTTCTCCTTGGCCAAGGCATTACATGGGCCACATTCAGTCAGTTTTAGGAGACTGTACAGTCTTGCAGAGTGATGGCAAGGCATAGGTATCGACTAGGCATGTGTCCAAAGTTGATTCCTACACAGCATCAATGTAGGATCTTGGTAGATCAAGAATGGCAAACAAAATTCATATTCACCATGCACAGCACTTTGAATAATTCACAACCCAAACTATTTGTCCTGAGCACCAGGAAAGACGGCAAGCAGATGATCAGAAGTATCCCATACAGGAAAGCCAGCCAAGTGACAGGAAGCTTCAAGGATGTGTGAGATACACCAGGATTACTTACACAGCAAAAGGGAACTAGAAAGAGTTGCTGTTCTTATTCACCCACACAGGCTTTTGAAGTCAGGCAACTTAATGCTGTGGTCTGTGGCTCCAAGAATAAATCTGTGGCACAGAGCTAGGGAGAGTTGTGGTTTTACTCGTGGTTCTGCTTGATTTTAAAGAGGTCACTTCATGGTTTCCTTCTCTACCTTCTGTAGTTCAAGCAGGAAACCTCCACAGGCAGGACATTGTACTGCTGATGATGGGTGCCACTAAGTGGCTCCTCAGGAGATGGGTGTGGCACTACTTAGGGAAATCCCTCCATCTCCGGCTGGACTGACAGGCAAAGGTGGACCCTGGGTGCTTGGCAGGAGTCACAGTGCCTGTCTGCACATGTCCAGGGGAGGTGACAAGCGGCCAGAGGACAAGCCAAGCATTGTCCTCTCTGTGGCTGTTTGCTGTGCAGAGCTGTAAACAGTGTGAGTTGCTTGTGTTGGGCAGGTTTAGGACAGTAGTGTACTTTCATTAACAGAAGGGGATTACCTGCAATGTCAGCCTGGGGTGAAAATTTGTAGTTCATGGAGCTATAGAACCTTATGTCCCCTTTGGTCCCCAGAAAAATAAAGCCACAAGCGCACAAGTAATGACTCTTGTCTGGCAATTGATTGGTGTCTGGCTTTTCATGTGGTTCTGCCCTTCAGCTGCTGTGACTTTGGTGGCACCATGCCAGCAGTCCTGTTCCTGCAGAATAATCACATGCAGCAATGTGTTTTCTTTTGTTTGGTTGGGGGCTTGTTTTGTTTTGTTTTTTGACTTTTTTTTT
>WEIT01018256.1:2105-12475 GCA_013389985.1 Dryoscopus gambensis
GTACAACTGTATGTAGAAGATTGCCATCCTCTTCTATTTATCCAGGCCAAAAACTCAAAGAGCTGTTCAGTACAGGCAGGCCATCCACATTTTTAGAGCTGGACTTTGTTAGCTGTTTTCCACCCCTGATATGCACACACCACATTTTAAAACAAAAACAATAAAAATCCTCAGCTCTAAATGAAGAATACTCTATGTGTATTACATTAACATTACCATATTTCATCAACAAAAAGTTAAGTGCTTGCTGAAAGTGGATGTCAGAATTAGTCTGAGGTCTCCACACCTCTCTCCCCTCTCCACGAAACCATGTACTTGAAACTCAATTTTCAAGTACACAAAAACTGAAACCAGGGTGAAAACCAATGAATTGATATCAAGACCAATGAGATCTTTCCCTTTTCACGTGAATGTGTGTGCAGTGATGATATTAGACTGAAAGCTCTGCATCCACATGCACCGTCCCAACTACTCACCCAACTCGAGTTCCCACCCGCTTTCTGGAAAGCCTCCAGGAATTCAAAGCTTTACATATTAAAACCAGAGTCCATAGTTAGACTTATAAAATAACAAATGGTGGGAGAGCTCATCCATTTGTATGCTAGTATTCCACTGACTTACAGAAACAGGACTCAGCTGATGGCAGTATTAATAAACTGCATGCACTTGTAATAAGTGTTTTTCTGTTACCATGAACTGAAGTATACAGGAAATGCAACTTAGCTCCCAGAAAGAGTATGAGCAGCCCACAGCAAGGCATGGGAGACACCACACATTGGTACACTTTCTTCCATCATGGGTATCTACAGAAATATAATGTAGCTTCTTGTTTTCCTAACTTAATTTCCTAAGGATAACTTTTAATAACGCAGACCCTTACTTCATTCTAATGATTTCTCTCAAATGCTACTCAGGGTCTATAACCCACTCTTTCTTAAAACTATATTCTTTATCCACATCTCACTGAGCACTTTCAGACTAAGCTTGCTTTCATGAAAGTGTAGTATAAATACCACCAAAAGCTATTTTCTTTAGAGATAATGCTAAATAACTTTTATGGATATTGAATGCTTTGAATTGCATTAGAATACAATCAAAAACTAATGCCAAGATCTAGAAGGGAAGCATTTTCAATTAGCTCTGTTGAAACACCTCTTTTTTACATGACTTGTAAAACAACTTTGAGATAAGCATATCCTGCATACACAAACATCTTAGAAGAAAGCATGATAATTGTCAAGATAAACTTTGCATTAAAAAATATTTACATTAGCAACTTTTCTGCATAAAACCAAGGAAGATAATAAATGAATACCTTAAATGTTTGCTTGATGGAATGACCTTTGTTAGAAATCAAACAGTAATACAAAATTCCAAAAATGCCTTTTACCAGGGAAGATTGTTTTGTCTTCATTCAGCAAAAACAAGCCAAGTTACATTTAAGAAGCTTCTGAACCCTTTGGCTTTGAATTTTCAGAGTTAGTAATATTAGGAGTAGGAGGGCTTTGGATTATTTCTATTTATTTTCAAATTTTTTAAATGCCATTTGTTAACATTTTGATAGAATTCCTATTCTACTAAACCTAAGAAATTTGTGGTGTTTGGGGTGTCCTGCACAGGGCCACGGTTCAGACTCAATGATCCTGACGGGTCCCTTCCAACTCAGCATGTTCTATGATTCTATGACTGACTACTACAAAATGATAAGAAATAGATGTTTTGGGTACATATAAATGAAATAAATTTTATACCAGAAGCTGGTACAAAAAATAATAGTCTTGTATTTTGCGGGGTTTATAGACATTTTTCTCTATAGCCCAATATCGTTAAAAAGACCCATGCTTAAAAGATTTACGGTTTGAATTAAATAGATCCAATAAAAACTACCACTTCTATTATATGACAAGCTTAGTTAAATCCCCATGAAAATATGAGTGCCACCTACATATTAAGACTCCCTGGACGCAGCAACTCAAGCTCACTGACTAGTGTGGAAGAAGTCCTGTACTTTTAAGATGCCTAAACCCATAGAACAGAGCCTGAAAGGTACCACAAATATGTAAGCTGAATGAATGACTGGATCAGACTCTGAAGATAGGAACCACGTTGGCCGACTACTCCCACACAATGGAGTGCAAACTTGATTACCGACTATGTACTTAAATACTGGAAATTGGAAGGCAAAAGCTCAGGAGGCAAGGGACAAAACACATGCCATCACATTCTTAGTTCTTTGAGAGAGCAGAGGAAGAAATATTTAATTTGATTATGAGAATGTTGCAAGATGTACCATTAGAAACACAGGAGCCTCCAGCCATACTGAAACACGGAGGGACAGCCCATCCTGGTAGCAATTGGTGCAACCATCTCACCCAGGCACCTACTTTGTGCCAGGAGAGGATGGTGAGGTGTATCAGGCTCAAATTCAGCTACGTGGCAGATACGCCCCTTAGCTTGGAAGCCTCCACCAGAAATGAGAAAACTTAACACATACCTACATCTGATATTCTAGCAACACATGGCTTATGTGGCTTGCTGTAGCTGTAAAATCCCAGCAAATATTGTTATTTTGGCCAAAAAATATAAATACTAGATTAATTTTCTTAAGTCCACAAAATTTAACTTGTTCCATGATTAACTCCTGCAATTAATCCTACCACAAATAAACAAACAGCTTAGTTTTAGAGACATAATTTTTGCTTTAATTTTTAAATGTCAGCAAGTTCCTTTCCCAGTGCAATCAAGCAAACATATTCTGAGTTTACCTTCTGTCCCAGGTAAGATTTTGATCTGAGGGGAATCTTCTGCCACTTGTAAAAGGTTTGAGTAATCCCTCAGTTTTTGGAGGTACTAGCATTGTCCTTAAATGACAACATTCTCGGTTCATCACCATAAAATCAGTACTCCTGGCAGTAAGCAACTTTCTGTTGCTTGTTTTAACTGAATACAGCTGTAGACAGAACTTACAATGGACCCAACCTGTGTGTTTGATTTGCTTCTTTCATAAAGAAGAAAACCATCTGCTCTTGCTAGAAATGAAGAATTTGTGTAGAACCCCAGCCCTATGGCAAAATAAACTGAAACGTGAATTATTATTGGTCTTTTTAAATGTTGTCTCTCTTTCAAGGACTACCTCAAGGTTAAATTTTTTTGCTGTTTGATATCCTTCCATCCTATTCACATAGAGTTAAGATTTATTTATATATTCATGTCATTGAGTGAAGACATAATAGTTGAAATCAGCGATGTCAAAATACTTCATTGTATGTCAATCTCAGCTTTTTAAAAATTAATTTTAAATATCTTTTTGTTGAACTGGTCCTAGGACCAACTGTAAAGAGCCAGTAACTGTATCCCGAACTTAAAAAGAACATCAAGATATGAGATGCAGCTCATGAACTGGTCCCACTAAAAGCAGTAATTAAGTTCAACCCAAGACTTCTGCCTAAACCAATGAATCTTCTCTAGAAGAGGATGAAGTTCATGGAGAGTAAAAGTACAATCCCACAAAAACCTTCTTATACTTCCTCTCTGCAAAACTATTAAAACATATACACACACTAATGTCAAAACCAGTATTTCAGACAGCATCACAAACACTGAGTTATGGTTGTACTCTAGGAATAGCTTTGTTATCTTTGGGGATAATAGCTCTGGTTCTAACATGGGTTTCTAGTTTAATTCCTCTTAATTAAACCACTTCTTCCAATATTACACTTGCAGTATTTTCTCAACATACAACTGAGCAAAAATGTAGGGGAAAAAATCATTTCAAGGGGCAAAACAAACAAACAAATTCCCTCTCATCTCAGTAAGGCCCACACTGAACCACTGTGCTGTGTAACAAATATACTAAGATGACAAAACTAAATTATTAGACTTCATTATCCCCACAAAGAATGAAGTGCAATTTTATTTAAACCATAGGTTATAGTATGTCCTCCTCATTCCTATGGCTGGCAGAACTACTGGGTGCTACTACCCTTCTGAAAACTGTAGGAAGTAAGAAGTCTCTGGGGTCTTTTGGACAAGCATGGAAAGGTGTGTTTTTGACCCAGCTCAGCAGTGTCCCATACCAGCGCTCCCAGGGAGCATGGCCATCACTCAGCCTGCCCGTGGCCGTGGCGAGGTCTGTGGCCACGGCTCCCACGCTGCAGCCCCAGCACCCAGCCAGCACCAGCCAACACCGGGGTTGCTGAGGGCAAGCCACGAGCCATGGCCAGCAGCAGGGCACAGCTGCAGGGTGGGACCTGGAGACTTGTAATCACATCCGGCCAGCAGCCACACGGAGCTCCCCGTCCCCACAGCTCCCGGCGTACTGGGATGTGCCCTGGGCTGGTACGTGCTCGAGGCTCAGCCTTCAGAACAGTCTGGTTCTGCTCTCAGTTCTGCTTCTCAACATATTTGCATGAGGGATGCTCCAGTTCCAGGGAGTATCCATCTCTGCATGGACATGCAGTGGAGCAGGGATCAGGGGAACAGGGACTGCTTCCCATTCTCCCCACATAAAAATGGGGCAGAGGCCAACAACAAAAGAATTAAGCAGTGGGGAGAAGCAGGTCAAGAGGACTCTGCAACAGAATTGGAGATGCTTCTTGTTTAACAATTGTTTATCGTGAGTTTTTAAAAGGAGTAATCCTTGCAAAATAAAAACAGACTAGTACTGGAGAGAAAAGCAGTAGATGAAACAAACAGGTGCTCTGAAAGCACAAAAGCAGTGTTTTACTGTTTTTGCAGAATGCAGAGATATAACTAAAAGGTGAAATAAAACAATAGTAAAACAATGAGAGCCTTTTCCCCAAAAAAGGAGAGGAAAAAAAAATCCTATCAAACACCTCCCTCCCTCTGAACTCTCTCAAAGAACCACCAACCTAAATGAAACATTTGACTTTCATTTCCGACAGGAAACTGAAGCGATGAACAAATACATTATGACTTCAGCTCTTCTGCTCATACACGCAAACAAATTCCATTCTTCCCATGGAGAAGAAAAGCTTATGTCCTTTTGGACAAGAGTTAACAATACTTAATAGCTTGATTATATCAACAGGCTGATTCATAGACTTGTGAATTCATTTCAGTGTGTCACAGAGATGAATTTACCAGACCTATTTGTTATTCTTTGTTTACTTTTAGAGAGAATTATTTCACTTTTGGTCAACAGGAAAAAACAGAATCAGGAAACATGTTCACTGAACTGTTGGATTTGAAGTTTACGTGCATATGATGTGAGAAAATATGAAAAATCTTGGGACTCTTGGATTTTTTGCAAGCCTTTCCAAAGATGAAGTAATTCCATCTGTGGTTATAGAGACAATGCCAGCAATCAAAGCAACTCCTCAATAAAGTTCAACCAAGGAACAGTGAGATGGGAAGGTGAGAGAGGAACAAAACCAAAACATCATAGGAGTACTAACACTAACTAAAAGTGAAATGATGGAAGACTCTTTCTTTTAAGGCACAACAAAATATTCTTTATACTGACTAACAACTGTAATTGGAGCTACAACATCAACTTAGATTGACCAGTGCCCTGATCCAGTGCAGGCAATTCTTACAACCTGAAGGAGCAAGAAAATAAGTAAAGACACACCTATGGGTAGAAACTACAGCGAGCTTTCTGGAGTACTGTTACTACTGTACATGGTGAAATGCATGAAATGTCTATATATAAACGACTATAATCTTACTCTGTAAGAGAAACAGTAGTTTATACTATTCTAAACCTTTAAATACCAATCATGCAGGTTTAAAAGTCCAGTTAAGGTCAGATGATCTCATATTATGTAACAATTTTATATAATATATGTTAGCACCGTAACAAAAGAATTATTTCCAATTTTTTTTTTGCTTACCTTCCTTTTCAGCAAATGATTGACTATCCGCAATGACTTTTGGTATTTCTGGATTGTAACGAGTCCCCTCTGGAAAAATCACTAAATACATCTGTGGAATTAAAAAAGAAACAAAACAGACAAGTTCTTATAATGAATGTAAACTGACTGCTTTTACAAAAATTATCAACACTTGATAGGTCCATATTGTATTTAGCTTACACCACTGACTATTGTAAGGATCAAAAGAAAATCAGAATACTTGAGCTAAAATTTCTTAGCTCTAAGAAACCTACTGCTTGAGGTTCAAAATAATTTCCTTTGAAAATACACCATAGAAAATACTCCATGTGATTTAGAATATAGCCTGTGTCAACAAAAGTCAGCAAGTCAAGAGCAGCTGATATCAACAAGAGTATCAGTTTTAAGAGATTTTGAAAAGACAGACAAATACATCACAAAGTGACCAATTTTTTTCTTTAATAGTGATCTTGCATCTAGTCTTTCCTTATACTGAAATATACGATAGTTCATTCATAATCAGAAATACTATTAATTGAAATTATGATAGATTTTATGTGCCTCTATGTCTCTCACTGCCTTGGATATTAAATATATTAGCAACTCAAACTCATAGTTTAGTGTAATCTGAACTTTAAAGTCACATTCCTTTAAGCAGGCATATCTGCAAGGTTATATTTCCCAAGTAAATTCATTTGCTTGCCTGCTCAGCACCAAACTATCTATGGGTTCTCAAATCATTACACAGGTAAAGGTTGCCTAAGTATCTGCATATGTGTCTGTAAAATTATGTACCCAAACAGGAGCAGTCAAATTTGACAAATTTTCCATCTTCTTTTGAAACAGAACAGAAGGGTTTTGGGGTTTTTGTGCACGTGTGTCTTGCATAATCTCCTACAAACAAAGCTGATGCAAAATATCACTTAAACAGTGGAAATTTCATATTGGGGGTTCATCTGCAGAAGAGACTATGGCCACAAATGGTAACTGGTATGGAGCTGAACATGACACATTCAATAGTAAAATGCCTACTGTAAATACTTAATATTTATTAACTTTGCAGAAAGGAGTCTCAAGAAACATTTGGAAGAAAACGAGATAATGGATTTACAAAACAGCCCAAGGAATATTACCAGTGATTAGATGGAGACTTTGACAACTGGAGCGCACATCACGTAAAGATACAAAGTTAAATAAAAACTCAAAAAGAGACACACAGGAATGCAACTTTGTGCTTCTGGCCTACAGAACATCAGTGTGTGCTGGTATTTGCACTGAATGATTGCCGAACAGCTATAGAAAGGGCTGAATGCCAAAAGACAGCCCCCAAAAAATGACCTCTCCAGAATCACCCCACAGTGAGGAAGGTTGAAAGATGCACTAAAATGCAGAGGTGGGAAGAAATCTACGAAATGTGTCAACCAGAGAAGCCAGCTGGAGATAAGAAAAGGGAGAACTGAGTACACAGCCTAGAACCTGACAGAGAAAAAGAAAAAAAAAATTAAAAATAGCAAGCCCAGGGTCAGTAGAGTACAGAGACATAGAGGAAAGGCTGTATTTGTCACAGTATGTTTGGGGGAAACTGACATGATTGCAGAGGTAGGTGAAGCCCAAGAATGTTCAAGGACCAAGAGAAATCCAAGATGCATACAGATTTAGTAGCAAGGGAAAACAGAAAATGAGTTAAAGAGTCAAGGTGCTTACTTTTTCATATATAACAGTAGCATAAGTACAGGGACAAGTATAGGAATCCTTAGATCCAGCTGTAGTCCACACTTCCCCTAGTCATCTATACATTTCATCTATGTAGTTTAATGTTGAGATATTTAAGTGACTAGGTAAAACTTTTCAGATGTAGCTGGAAAGGACATAATATTAAAATCCAGATGCATTTTTTTTCTTTTCATAAATGTGCTTATGTTCAAATCTTGTAATCTGTATGTTTAATGTTGATCCTTCAAGATGAGGTGTTCCAAACCCCCATCCCCATTAAAGACTGCATTGCTCAGCTCTAAAGGGTAATACAGTGACTGTAACAGGTAATAGAGCAAAGGAAGTGAAGCACACAGGACAGGAACACCAATCTTGGTACACAGGTCAGCACTTACAAGCAGGCAAACAATGTCACTGGTCTTCAAAGCAGATAATCACCCCCAAAAGCTGATTACACAACAGGGAACAGTATCTACTTACTCCAGTCCTATGTGTGTAATACAAACCAGGGACTGAAATGATATTTTACTTATTCTTGTAAACCTATAAAACACAAGCAGCCAAACAGGTGTGTTGACCAGAATCTGAATATCTCTGAATTGAAAGCACACTAGCAAGACAGAGAAGTGGCCTTTGCCTTAAATTCAGCACATATTAACCTACTATGTAGCTCATCAGGACTAATTTAACAGTAAAATTCATGAATCTAAATAGATGACCTACTTATACTCACATACAGTCCTGCACAAGACAAAGATATCCTGCCAGTACAGTTCAGCCTACCAGAACCACGTGTATGACTGGCTTTTCTCCCACTGTGGGCAGCAGAAGTTAAATCCTTAAGCACTATTTCCAAAGACTGTAAGAACTACAAATCTCTAAGACTTTAATAACTAAATAAGCTCCCCTGAACTTGGAATAAGAACTTGTAGAAGCATTTTAATTGCCTAGAAACACTAGCTGCAGTTTAGGCCATTTTTAATACAGATTTTTCAATTAGGGCAATTAGCTACATAAAAGTTACACACTTTATCGCTCAAAATACAGTGCTCATGTTCAAAATGGCAGAGATAGTTTTGGATTACTGCAGTCCCTGATTCATTGAGACACCAGTTTTAACCCAAGCAATAGGTCCCTATGCTCTATGAACGTGGTACTTTCATTCCTTCTGTGGAATGGGTGGGGGTCAATAAACTTGGTATCTCTCATCAATTTGAAAGCTTCAAGGAGTAGATCAGGATTAATTTAGTAGAACCCTATTGATTCTTGTTGGAGCCAGATAATCGAAAAAGATGCAGGGGCTACCTGAAGAGTCCCCAGTGCAATGTCAGCGCACTTGCCACAACTCACACATGAAATGAACGGAAGATGGTATAACTGCATTGTTCGGAATAGCAATGCATCACTTCCCCAGCACTGTCGAAGTCTCATAGGCAAAAAGAAACAGCAACAGCTTTAAGGGGGGCCGTGCTTCCAGAGAGGGGATAGGGCAGCTGAGGAAGTCCCTGAGATAGATCAGAGTGCCACAAATTCAGCTGGTATGGGTGGAGCAGGGAAAAGCAGTGAAGCAACAATCAAGTCCCTGGAATACAGAACAACCATAAACATACAGCAAGAAAAGGTGGCCAAGGGCTTTGCCGAATGTCCTAGAGTGAGTAGCTGCTGCTCTGTAGAAGAAGACAGGGCATCAAGAAGTGGTAACTACTGACTAAAGGTATCTTGCATTTACTGTGCTGTTCCCAGGTGACAAGAGGAAAACAATTAAATATTTTAATTTACAAAATTCAAAATTGTCTTAAACAATGCACTTGCTTAATTTTAATATTATTATTACTATTACTGCACCCTGACAGCTCGACAGATTCATAACTGCATCCATTTAGACCACTGCCTAGAAAGTATGCCTCTAGTGAACTGGATAAAGAAACATTACCACCCAGATCAGTAACTAAAAAGGATATGGTACGAGGAAGCCTATCTGGTGTAACTGGAACAAAATACAAAAGGTGATGTGGGAAAAGCAGGCAAGGACATCCGTGATGTCCAATTGTCAGGGATTTGCAAATTAGTAACTATATCACAAAATTATTACATTAAGCCTTATAGCAGTTGTACTGATGTATCTGTCCCCTCCATGTTTTTATTGTTTGATTGGCCTTTCTTCACATGACAATGATTTATTCTGTGACTGAATGAATGACAAAACCAAAACACATAGTAATCAGCTAAATATTGGTTGAACAGGGTTAAATTCCACATTCAGAATGCCGATTTCCTACTCTTGATGCGTGATAAAAAAAATAGAAGTTACATTTTCAATTATCAAATTAAATAGTTAACTGTTCAGAAGAGTTAACTTTCTTTATAAATCAAGTAGATTGAGCATATCAAGTGTCAGCTGGATACCCATTCATCTTAGGCTTACATTCATCTATGTTTTACATTAAAACAACATTAACACAAGTGTACTTTAAACATTGTGATAGCCTCTGCTCTCACAACAAGACATAAGATTGCAATTTGTTAGCAATCAGTCAATTTTTATAGAATTTTAAACCAAATCACATCATCTTGAGTGAGTTTAGCAACAAAAGGCACAAGAACGCACCATTTAAGTGTATAATTCAATGACAGTTTGAGAAGCAATGTCATTTCCAGAAATGAGTAAAAAAATATATTAGCTCAAAATCCCCACTAAGAAAACACAGGTGCAACAGTGTTTCAGTCTGGTATCAGTTTTGTGCATGCCTGACACTGCTGTGCTGCATCTGGGAAGAAGCGTGGACCAGCTGCAAACCAGAG
>WEIT01018256.1:18089-28345 GCA_013389985.1 Dryoscopus gambensis
GTAGAGAACCATCTCTTCGTCTCTCCACCCTTCCATCCTGCAAAAAGCTGGCTTAGTCCATTCCCTTCCATCTCCTTCCCTCTCTCTCCGAGCTCCGGCCTACCTCTCATCCTCAGGCCGAGTGACTTCAGGCCGCATGGCTGCCCCTCCCCCACCCAGGCCCAGGCCCAGGCCTTCAGGCCTTGGGCTGGGTGAGGGAGGAGATCTGCTCCTTTCGGTAGCCGGAACACAAAAGGAAGTTGGCCTGTGAATCTCTCCTTTATCTTCCCATGTTCTCAGAGGTGACACATCTCCTTAGTGGCCACACCAGATGTCAATATTCACTTCTAATCCATTATTGGTTTGACTACACCTTCCTTAAAAAACTTCCTTCCTGTCAAACCAGGACACACCCCTTCCAGGAAGGGAAACTCAGTTCAGTATCAGAAGAAATTAATCTACTATATAAGATTTCCATGTAGTTGGTAAGTCATCATTCTCTGTGAGCTCAGCTAGGTCAAGCTTTGATAAATGAGAGAAACCTGGAATCCAGGCC
This sequence comes from Dryoscopus gambensis, assembly GCA_013389985.1. NCBI lineage: Eukaryota > Metazoa > Chordata > Aves > Passeriformes > Malaconotidae > Dryoscopus > Dryoscopus gambensis. The sequence goes on from WEIT01018256.1 coordinate 18,625, forward strand.
TTCCCATATCATCAAATTACTAATCAGCTGCAGTACACTGGAAAAATGCTGAACCAACTTTTCCTTGTTTGATTTGTCAACTTGGACCAATGAAGTTACTACTGGACTGTTTGGTCAGGGACACCATGACACCAGAGATAGATCTGGTGTTGCACGTCAGACATTTTAATGCTCAGAAATAGATTTGCACTTCTCAAGTAAATGAGCACAGAGTCACGTAACATAGGAACAGACAAAGTATCGCAAGATCAGCATTCGCTGCGTTCACCCCAACTCCATCACTATGTCAGGTCCCTGTGGCTCAGGGCTGCAAAGCTGAAGTGAGACAGGACATGTGGCTAAAACTCAGGAACAACCAAAAGGGTACACAAGCTGATGCTGGATAACAGAAAGGATAAAGACATACTTCCTATGTTAAAAAATCAAGCAAACTGTGGGGTAACAAAAATACTTTTCAAAATTACATCCCACTCACATCAGGGGTGTAAGACAAACAGGAACGAATTGGATGGTATAAATGAATAGGAATGATGGGATTAATTGGTAGCAAACGATAGGGGCCAGAAAAAAATTCAGATCCACGCAAAAATATTGAAGACAGTTTTATGAAAAGAAATCGGTTCTACCTAATAAATCAGATCTGGAACATAATAGGTTAATTGAAGTGTTTCTTTTCTTTCCTTGCTATTAGATAGCTGCCTCAAAGAAGAATGCTAGTTATGCGATTGTATATAGCTCAAATTCCCCAATTTGTATTGTATTTCCTTTTCAGTAAGAGATCAAATATATGAACGTTCTTCAAAACAGATTTCTGGAAGTACTGTTTTTAAGGTTATAATTTTTTTCCACTGTACTTTAAAAGCCCCTCTCTCAGTCAACAATGGATTGTGTTTACAAATATACTTCCTTTGTGCCTGAATTTCGCTCTCCTGGACATCCAGACCACGTTTATTTCCAAACAGGATGTTTACCTGAGGAAGGGAATATGAATTCCGTAAGCATGGCGTAATTATGTGGCTCTGGAAACTTTTAGTGGAGTGTAAGTGACATCACTGACAGAACATCAACAGGAAGGGCAGGAAATGTTTCATGTTTTTGCACTGTTTGGTGTGATAAAAACAATAAAAATACCTATTAGATTGCACTGCAGGCCTTCTGCATCCCGTCTCAGTCATTTAAGCATATATGCATCGCTGCCTTTCAATTATGTCACTGATTTAAATATATATAAAAATATATATAATCACCCCTCACAAAATCTTGCAGAAGTTTTATTTTTTGAAGAATCCAAAGCTGAATAGATTTTATTGAATATATACACGTTTTGATTAAAAATGTAGGTGACATTCAGGTTAATTTCCACAGGAACCTCCTTTTAATGGTCAATATACCGGTCAGGAAACTGAGCACCGGATATTCCACACAGCAAAAGTAATTTTCCAAAATCTTGAAAAAAATAATTTCTGGACACCTAGTGATAGTGGATGGAATACATATCCTGTTTGTATTTTAATTAAAGCAGACTTAAATCACCACCATTGTAATGATTAAAGGCAAGGACAAAGAGCAAAATATTTCCATGCAGCAGATCAGTCACTTTGGTGGACGAAAAATGTAGAGAAGCACTAGGGACAAGCATTAGACAACCGAGAATTCCATTTTCTCCTAATGCATACCCTTAGTGAGGTACGACAGGGTCTGACAGTTTGTAGGTATTTAGGGGACTGGGACAGCAAACCCACCAATAAAAGAAATTGTGAACAGTTTTCTTATTTTCTCTGCAGCATATACTTCTCTAAACATACTAATTTTAGCAGAAATGACGGCTACCACCCATGCTCCAGCTGAGATCTATAGCCTACTCACTAAAGGCACTCATCCAGAAGACAACAAAGATTTTCAACCATCAAGCTGAAGACATTGGATGTGCTGCAAAGATGAGGGGAAGAGTAAATCCTCCTATTTGGACATACACCTGTAGTTGCCCACTCTTCATATACTCCTTTACAAACTAATATATAGTTCCAATCAAGCCCAGCATAATATTTCTCTCAATGTTCTCCACCTTCTTTCCCTCTTGGACAGGGCTGACAGTCAATTCAAACAAATTGTCTAATTCTATTAGAAGTATTTTCCTAAATGTGTGTGGGGGTAGTTTTTTGTTTGTTTAGGATTGGTGGTTTTTTGGTTTTGTTTTCTTTCCCTTTTCTTTTGTTTGCCTGGGCAGTGGGGTGAGGAACAGAAAGCAGATTAATGTTCAGAGAACACACTAAGATCAAATGGAGAAGACAAAGGAGAAAAGTCTTATTGAATAAGCACTTTGGAACCACTACCCAAAACTCTACCCATTTCTAATCTAATAACTAAGGACCCATCTAAACCCCAAGATAAGTACCATGAAGCCATTTCTGCTCACCTAGAAAAAGGCCAGTACTTCAAAAAACATCCACCTCTACATTTTATTTTGTTTGTGCATAGAAATAGCTCTGCTTTCAGAAAAAGCAAAGAACAGACATGACAAATTCACAGAGGATTTTAGGGAAGTAAGCCATCTACACTGCTCTCCACCATTTTAGACTGAAGATCATAGCCATTTAGTATGTTGGCTGTTCAGTGACCATGGCCCACTGTTCCTCAGTAATTGTATAAATTTGAGTCACATCAGGTTGAGCTTCCAGACTAGAAGGTAAAAAAGGAACACTATGCAGAAAGAGGAGAAAGAAAAAGGTGGGAATACTGTTAGACTCAGGCTTTTGCTTAATTGAAGTCCAAAATAACCATCAACACTTCTATGGAGGTGGGATCTGCCTTTCCTCCACACTATACTACGACCCAATTTTTCTCTTTTATATTGTGCTAAACCCAAAATAACTGAAAAACAAATAAGTACATCAAACAGTAATGCCAACTTACTCCCAATTTGTAGCACAATACACAGCAAAAAAAGTCTGTTTACACCTTCTGCTAACGGGAGTTTTGGACTTTCAAAAGAACAAAGTTCTAGAATATTCTGAAATACTCCTAACAGGCTCTACAGTTTTAATTCTATCCATAAGTATTCATTTAGAAAAGTAAACTGGGTCTTTAGTAACTGTCTCTCAACTAAGACACACATCTAACTACACTGAGTGAAACCAGTTGCTTTCATGTTCAAGTAATTGAATGCCAGCTCAGAACTATATCTTCACAGCATGCATGGAAAACAGGGGGAAAGCACTTCTTACAGCTTTGACTCATAAACGGCAAGGAAAGAGTGAATGGGCTCACCTGTGAAAAGTACCACCCGTACAGCGGAAGCCACTTTAAGCCATCCTTCAAGACATAGCGGACGTGCCCAAGCGCGTTCTGCCTGATCGCCAGCATGTCCGCGATAATCCAATCAACTGCAACGACAAAAGCCCAAATAATCAGTTAAATTAGCTCTTATCGCTACTGATGAAACAAAAAGTACATTTTGTATGTATAAATGTCATTCAAGGTTTTTGAACTACAAGTTCTTGCTTGTTAGGGAAAGGCTGGAAAGAGACACAGTAAACAGACAAGGAGATTTTTTAAATCTACGAAAGTGTTCTAAGACAAGCAAAAAAAATACAAACCTGTACACTGATGATTTGATAAATATACTACATTTTCTTTATTTTTTGGCAAATCCCCGTAGATAATTACCTAAAAAAAATTAAAAAATATGCTGTATTACTTCATAATTTATTTTCATTGCATTAGGCAGTGATGAGATCCAATGCAGTAAATGGCTATTTACTGAAAAAACTGCCAGCAAGTTAGCACCATTAACAGACAAACACCCTCTCACTGCATCAGCACCCATCACACAGACAACTGACTTATCAACAAAGCTGTAAATATTAATTAATGAGTATTTAAGAAACTTATTCTGTTCTTGTGCCTTAGCCCTAGAACTGGATCCATGGAAGGTGACCTTCATCCACAAGCTCCCTAATATAACTGTTAATATAACTGAAGTTAATAAGGAATCATAGACATGTACAAAATCACCATTTAATTTATACATCTAATGAATAAGACATGCTTCAGCCAGATATTTGCTATCATTCAATCTAAAAGGGTAATTTTTCCTGGATTAGCTCAAGAACAAAATCTCAACCATTTGCCATGATTTTAACCACCAAGAGTGAACAAAAAAGCATGCTGAGTTGGAAGGGATCCAAATCAGTCTGTGGCTTCCACACCGCAGGAGTTTTTTATATTCTTTTCTCTGTTACATTAAAGACACATTTTAACCTTATAGTTTCTCACCCCTGAAAGGTACTGGTCTACCAGTGTAATAACCTTCTGAGAGCATGACTACAAAACAAGATGCTGATGCTGGAATCCTAGCCACCCTTTTAGAAAGGATTCATTCAATTATTTTCAAATATAAAATGAGAAATTAATTAATCTTAATGAAATTATTCCATTTACCAAGAAAGCAAAGTGCTATAAGGAAGGTTCTCCCACTCATTATCATCACTTCCCTAGTCTGGGCAATACTGGAATTTTATCAGGAAGAACTAACTAACATTCAGATCTGAATTGGTATCATTTAGTATGCCAAGTCTCATATTGATTCTTATAGAAGGTCTCTACCAGCAACTCTGGAAAATCTGTCCATGTCTCAGGTACCCTGTGATACTGGATGGCTAACGCCTCATGTTGTTAACTCTAGGCAAAACCCCCACAAAACCACTGTGTTTTACATTCATGCTGTTTCTTCTTTGAAAATACAAACACACTGTTGGATCAAGTTTTGTTCTCAAGTTCGAAACCAGATATTGGCAAACTGAGACACTCAGTCAATATGTGAACAAGAGATCATTGAGCATACAGTAAAAGAGGGTATAACTTATTTAATTTTTCCAAAAGTGAAAAAGAAAAGGCATGCACAATAAATTCTGAGAAATATTTGTAACAAGTCAGTTGGCAAGTATATTCTGAACGGCATTTGAGAAATTTGAACAAGATTCAAATAGGAGTAGTCTTCTCATTTAAGTACCAGAATTTATAACCTTACTGCTAACACTAGGTACCACACACAGATTAGAGCAAGGTAGCAGCATTGAGGGTTGACCTTACAGTTCAGGTGCACTAACTCCTACTCTCACTTATAGAGTTAAAACTTCATTTTGCAAATATATGCTTTCCCAGCACTCTTATGCACAACACTCATAAATACTGTTTTCTTTAATTTCAAGTTAAGACTCCACTATGCAGTTTCTGGCAAAGACAATTTTAGAGTAAGAGAGAAGGCCCAATACAACAAAACACTAAACCAGAAGGTCCTGAATGTTATTTGAGCTTTTCTAAAATGTAAGAAAAAAAATAAGAACAAGAGAAAAACAAAACCTGCCCTTGACCCCAAGAGCTGCCCCACACAAGAAAGAGGGTTTGAAATATACAATTTACAACTTCAACTTGTAAATATTTCCACTTTAATGTACAAAGTCAAAATCTCAGTGCAATCAGACCCCCAATTTAAAGCACTCGCTTCTGGCTATTGCATGAGTAAAAAAAATATAAAGGATCATTACCTTAAAAAAAATGTATGCCATTGTCTGCCAAATATAACAGTTAATCTGTGTGATTTTTTTATTTCACTAAGATTGGATCTAGTTCACTTTTTAACCCCAGAGGAACACCCACTCACTGTTCCTGTAAAGAACTTCTATGCACAACATTATGACTTACCCTAAGGGTTAGATATGTTTACATGTAATGGACCAAAATCTTTTACTCATGATAAAACATATAGCCATACTGTTGTACAGGACTAAAAAAGGTGGGGGGAAGTCTTATTTATAATTAGTTCTCATTAAACACACAAAATTGGGATGTTTTATTTCAAAGCAAAGGTAAGAACGAGAAAATCTGAAAGCTCTGTTTTGTTTGCTCAGATGGCTCAAGGAGGATGCACCAGCTTTATCTGCAGCATCATCCACTTCAGCACTGCCCATTTCACTGATCTAGAGAAAAGGCTTACAGAGTTCCTCAGAGGCCAGCAAACAGCTATTCACCTTAGAAACTCTCAGTTAAAGAACTGAGCTACAAACTTACAACTGTTACTACAGCTAGCTAAGAATGGCAACTTCCAGCCTGCAGTCACAGGAGACACCTACTCTGTGGGCACCCATGCAGCACTCCTTCTGAGACCGAAGCATTTTTGCTTTATTGGGCTTCTGAAAATATTCAATCATACACAACAGAAGGGTAACAGTTAAGAGCTTTGAATCCTAAAGAAATGTCCTTTTCCCTTTGAGACGATGTCTGACGAATTAACCTGCTTGTGGATAAGCAGGAGAAGAGTCTATTCAGGACAAGACTCCAATTTCTGGCCATCTGATGTGTTTAGGTAAACCAGAGCACCTAAAGTATATTATAGCTGCAGAAGGAAATAATACAGTACTCTTCTTCATGGCCTCTAGGAAACCTCTGACTCCCTGCTGCTTTTCACAGCTAACTTTGCAGAATTCCTTGCTGCAGTGGCTGTGCAGCCTCTGACTGCTTCTCATTCCGCTGGTGCAGAAGATGTTTGGGGGCTACAGTGAATTACAGAATCACAGAATATTCTGAGTTGGAAGGGATCCACAAGGATCCTCGAGTCCACCTTTTAAGTGAATGCCTGAATGGGGATCGAACCCATGAGCTTGGAGCTCTTAGCACCGTGCTCTAAGGCAGCAATTGAGTGACTCAGCAGGGACAGCAGTGCAGAAACATGAGTCCACAGCGTCCATTTGTATTCAAACCCCTTTTGAAGCAACCTGAAGACATCACAGTGGCTTAAAGACTCCTAGCCCTCCTCAGAAGAGCAGTGCTGCTCCCGGGGTGTGCAGAGCATAGGCAGTGGTGGTCTTGCCCCTTGCAGCCAGTGCTGGGGAGGTGGCGCAGGACATGCTTGGGAGGCAATTTCAATTTCAGAATAAGGTACCTAGTGTTTCACATATTTCATGCATGGCTCTCCAGACACTACAGTATACGTATATTCTACCTATCTATCAGCTTAATGAACTGATAAGTGCCCTGTCTGCCACAATGAAGCAAGTTCATTTAGAACCTGTTCATTTAGAATAGAATCTGCTGTGTTAAAAAAAAAAAAGCACAGTGAAGTCAAGCAAAGAAAAGTCAAAAGGAAGAGCAACATAGCAAGCCAAAGTAAGCAGAGGTTTGAGGGAAAATGTTTAAAATGCAGATTTACAGTCTAACACTGCAAACATTACTTGTGGACACAACACTGAAATGTGTGCTTTTAGCCATGCTTTGGTTGCTTCACAGCCCAGTTCACAGTGATGGGTAATACAGTTAGTGTTAATGTGGGCCTTTCACAACTGTTCACACAGAAGCACTGTCAAACTCAATACAGTGAGGTCTCAAACAAAGGAAACTGGATGCTCTTAGATCCCTTCTGTGGGAAGGTTGGTTCCCAGCTGCCATAGATGCCATACACCAAGCTGTTCACATGCTCAGCGGCCACAAGACACACCTCAGGGTGTCCTGTCCAGGCAAAGCTTTGATGCATTAGCAGGAGGTTACACGTAGTTCTGCTGGGAGAATGCACTATTTCACTGATAGGCTGATCTAGGCATGCAAATAGGAGCTCCTGGATGATCTGGTGACACCAATTTCAGCTTCCCTACCAGACTCTGCTTTTTCTCGTGCAACATATTCAACTATGGCTGTGCTAATGTGGTAGGTCATGTAGCAATGTTGAACAGTCCTGCATGTTAGCCAACCTGAATAACCTATAACTTGTGCAGGTTTTCACTGAAACGAGGTGGTCATTCCTACCTCAGAGTTAAGAATTTTAATTCTTGCTTACAAAATCTTTACATAGCAAAGAAAATTAAATAGATCATTTAATCACATCCTAGCTATGTCAGCTCAGTAAACACTGCCATGGCAAAAATAACTGGATGTAAAAGTAATCATACTATCAGAAGATCTGCTTGCAGGTCAACTGGTGATCACATCAAACTCCTAGCAAAGAGATTACCTTAATACTGTAATTGGATGTGTTAGAAGCTGATCTGCAAGCAGATCTTCTGATAGTGTGACTTCTACTTCAGCAGCATTAAGGCAACACAACTGGTTATTGCTGGTAAAAACTGAGGCCATCTCATCTGATGTCTGTCAGTCTACCAGCACACCCAGTCTTGGTTCCTCAGGCTTCTTAACCCTCCTCCCTTCTGTATTCAAAGAAAGCAGGTGTGAACTGAAGAATGATGTTACCGTCTTTGCTGCTACTTATGTTCACTGGAGTATTTTGTGAAAGCAGAGCATTGTGTTCAGGAAAAAGATCAGCTTCAACCACAGGCAATAGCAACTGGAAAGAAGGATAAAAGCAGGATAATAGGGAGAACATTCTTTCCCTCTTCTGGAGAAGAGTCAAGACATCATCACTTTAAAAGGACCATACAGACCTACTCAGAGGTACTATCCTCACAAAATGCACCTCTCTCCACTATTTTTTCATGATTAATATTGGGACAGTGTGCTCTTTGGGACAAGAGCAACTCTGTTAGCTGGGCACTACTACAACATGTCTACTAAAACAAATAGCATCCTAGGACATATTTCTCATCTGTTTGTTAAAAACCCTGGATACAATTTTCTGGTGAAAGGGTGGAGCTTGCATGAACAAACCACCAAAAACAACTACCACGTAGCAGCGTCTGAAGTCAACACATATCCTGTGCAAGCTGACCTCCGCAGCATTGCTGCAGGCATCTTCAGCAAAGTTCTTTAAATACCCTTAGACTAAAGGTGTGCCTCATGTCACAAATTCTTTGAGCTTCCAGGGAAAATACTGCAGACCACAGAATCCATTTACCCTGTTTGACTAGAAACAGGCTCAAGACAGGTTACACATAAAGAATCTGTCCTTGGGGCTGACAAATTTCTCAGGTTTTCAAATGTCCTACTAGAAGAACTTTAAATGTTTATTTTTCTTCACAGAAGACAAAGAAGCACTTTTATTCCCATTTAACAGATACAGGTTTCACTTGCCTACAGCATAAGGAATATGAATAGAGCAGAAGAGGAAGGACTTTCATGTTTTTAAATGCATTTTCTCTAGATCGAAAAAAAAAGTTTATAAATTTTCTAAAAATATGTTTAGGACACCCAGCTTTTAGGTAACGATCATACTACTGCCACACGTCATAACCTCTTTAGGGACTATCTCCTCAGTACAGAATTGCACAAGTCTGAAGTCTGTTCCTCAGACAGCTCTACCAAGCTCAGCAGCAAATCATAAAATTGCAAAGCAATCCATTTTATTGAAGCAGAATTCATTCAAACATTCTGCAGCTATGTATTTTACTGGGGTTCAGTGAAGAAAAGCATTGCTAAGAGATTAAGCTCTGGGGAATATTGAATGGATTCTTATATGTAATGTAATTCAATTTTTTTTAAAATACATTCTTGATTTGATTCAACCAGAGAGCACAGAACTTTAGAAAATACACTTACTGCCATTTTATTTCCTTTTTGTAAGAAAACTATGTCTTGGGTTGCAATATGTAACCAAAAAAATGTGTATTCTATTTCATCTGTTGAAACTAGTTGGAAGATATTTTTATCTCTTGTAACTCCAGGGGAAAGAGGGCGGGTGCCTTCTGTTAATGGGTCAACTGTTAAAACCAGATGGGGCAGTGCTTCCTTATGTCCTCCTCCACCCATCCTCCTCCAAGGGGATATCACCTGTGAATGA
>WEIT01018256.1:37557-53151 GCA_013389985.1 Dryoscopus gambensis
CGGGCACCGGCCTCGTGAGCCGGCCGGGCTGTGCCACCGGCGTTATCCGCGTCCCCGACCCTCGGCCCTGTCCCCGTCCTCATCTTCATCACTCCCCAGCCAGAAGTGGCTGCAGCGGGGGCCGGGCTGCTTGACTCCGTGCGAAACGAGGCACACGCGTTTATAACTGATGAGCTTAGTTCGCATTAGTTGTAACCTAGCATAGGTTAGAAGAAAATTTACTCCTTTTTCCTGGCTGTCCCCCGACCCCGACTCGTACTTTCGGCCTATGAGTCCAAAGTGGAGCACTAAAAAAATCGCAGTTCTCCCTTTGCCAGCTTCAGGCACAGCGATGCTCAGGGTTTAGGTGGCATTTCACGCGTCCAGGTTGCGCTTGGATGTGTTCTCGCACAAGCAGGCAGCTGCCTGCCTCAAGTCCTCTCTTCTCCGACCCGCAGTCTCTGTCCATCAATAACCTGGTGGCAGCAGAAGCCAGAGGTACTATCTGCTTTCGAAGAAAATATAAGAAGTCTTGCAGAAAACAGTCTATAACCTTCCCAGAAGAAATTTCTTATTAAGCTCTAGGCTGTAGTGAATGAACTATTTATTCCTTGCCTTTAAAAAATAAGTTCTATCCTGAAGGTTATGGAGATCTCATTTTTTTTAAAGAAGTGGATGCACGATACCGTCTGCTAAGATCTGTGTCCTTTGCCAGGTTTTAACTGGGACAAGCTTTGTCCTTTGCTGTTGTTGACCTCGTGCTAGCTGGTTTTTAGTGTGTGTTGAAAATGGCATCCTTCAGTTCATTAGTCTTAGGTATAAAAAGACGTCTTTACCAGTTTTAGAATGTTTCCTTTTTATTCCTTTGAATGTTTCCCTCCGTATGACAAAGACTGCCTGTATTTTAGTTGCTGTATTTTACATTACATGTTTTCCTTTTTTCTTACACTGTACTAGTTTGAAAGCAAACTAGTGAGAGACTTCGAATCAGAAATACAATTTAATAGGAAAAATAAAATAAATGTAGTAGTACAAAAAAACAACCCACTGACAGAGCCAGGTTACAAACCTGACCCCCTGACAGTCAGGGGGTTTGGCAGAAGTTCAATCAAATGGTGGCTGCAGTTCTCCTGGAGTGATGGTTCCGTTGAAGCAGTGATTCTGTAGAGGAGGTCTGGTCTTCCTCTGATAGTCCTCTGGAAAAGGCTGCCTGTGGTGTTCCAAACCTCAGCTTATATTCAGGATGGAATGCTTGGTTCCTCCCTCTGGGCGGAGTATCTCACAATGGGATGTAATCTTATCAGCCATGCGGTGATGGCCCATTAACAGAAGATGTCCCCCTGGAGGGAGGATGGGTCAGAGGAGAGATAAGAACTCTGCTGCACCTGGTGTCAACAGCTGGCCCTTTAACAGAAGATAGCCCCAGGAGCTTATCAGGGATGAGTCGTGGAGGGGGATGGGGAACACTGTCCCACCGGTTCCAACAGCTTATGAAGATGGTAACAGAATACATACTTTTGGATACATCTTACACTGTAACCTAGGACATACACTCTTTGAATTTTATTTTTTCCTTCCAGTTTATGCTTTTTCAGCATTCTTAATATTTTACCATCCCATACCACACACACATGCCCGTGTTCACACACTTCGTTTCTGCTTTACAAAATTGGATATTTTCTACAGATTCTTTTAATATATTTCCTGTCTTTGGGAAGTATATGTTACCAAATGTATAGATAACATTTTAGTTACATAAGAAATAGAGAGTCCATGTAGTTTGTCTTAGGGCTTAATTTACTAGTATAATTATACCAGTATGATATCGTAATACGGGGTTGTAATGTCTGCAACTGAATGAAACTCAAACTTTTCCATTCAAGAAACTAATATATGAGATCTGGGATGCTGCCACCAACTCCTTGCTTTTCTTGATTCATAGATGCTTTTGTTGTAGATCCCTCTGGATTGTACCACAGGAATTTAAATACTGGTCTTTCACATCGTAGATGATGGAGGCAAAATAAGAAAAATGTTCTGATATTTGCTACAATTTATCATTTCTAGTCTTATGAAAGCATAGGCCCCAGTTACACCTCCTTTAACCAAATTGCTACCTGTGCATTTTACTTTCATCTTGAAGAAGAAAAATCACCCAATTTAGGGTAATTAGTACTCCATTTCAGATATCAAGACTTCAAACCTGTTAAGGGTTTATTTTCTTCTCTAGAACAACCTTGACATTTAAAAGAATAAACAAGCCTGAAATTTTTGGGGAACAGCATTGGTCTGCCATGTGTAAGGTGCTCAGTTTGTTTTGTGTGAACATAATTATTTGATATGAACCTGATTATTTTAGTGTTAACTTATTCTGCTGGAGGTTGCCACACCTAAAGTGGCCAAGCTCACCAAGCTCTGGAAAAAATATCACATGTTAATCTGACAGTGAAAAATACCAGTAACTGCCTCTAGAAGGAACCACAAACTGTGTTGCTAAGCACTAACTCTGAACGTTAAGGGAGTTTCCCATTCTGCTTCTCACAAAACCATGTTTCACAATTCCGTCACCCACTCACTGCAATTGTCAGTAGACTAAGCAAAGCCAGATAACATTAGATACAAATCAAAGTCCCTTGAGCTTTAAAATTTAAACCTTTACAGATGGTCTTAGCTTCAACAATATCCTGGAAGATGATTTATTGGAATCGGTTCTGTTGCTAAATGTTGAGAAACAAGACACAGATATTAAGGCCAAAGATCTAGATCCAAATAAGGATTTAAGCACCTGGATTCCTGGAGTCAAGGACTTTGATTGGGAGCTTAGGCTTGCTATGCAATGCATGTCATGTGGAGAGCTAAGTAGCCCATAGTAGGATCCATGGCCATCATTAGTCTGCACAGGAGGTTGATTACAGTTAGCAGACTCAATATGTATTTGTGTAGGGTCAGGTAAACTGAAACACTGGGGACAGCATTGTGGCCTACGTATGTTCTTACGAGTTCTCATTCTGTATTTCAGAAGCACGTGTCCACTTGAGATCCACAACCCACAGATCTCTCTCAAAATTTGGTAACATGCTTTTTAAAACGTGGCTAGAGAATATACCAATAGACTTCAGAGGACTGGATTAGACATGGACTCAGTTTGTTGAGGGCATCAAACTCATACCTCCCATCACTGAGGCAGGTGACCTGCAGGGTAAGAGTAATGAACATCTCTCATGCTGAAGGTGCATTTTTGTAGCAATTGTTTAAAGTAACATAAAAAAATAATTCTCTTAGATTACAGTTAGACCAGTTTAGACAAGTAGACTTGTTTAGATTACAGGTCCTCTAGATGTGTGCCTTTTTTCTAACAATGGCCATGACCTTCTGCATCTCTCTGCATTTGCTCAAGGAAATGAAGGCTTCCTTGAATCCTGCAATCCTCTCCAACCTCAAGTGAGAAATGTGGTAGTTCCTGTCCATCTCTGACTCTGTCCTTGCAGAGCTCCTTCTTGTTCCTCTGTCCCATTGGACTCCTTGTCTGCCCTCATGCAGAACATAAGGCTGTACAACATCTGACTGGTCCACCTCGGTAATGTGTCTACATGCCTGTGCTCTGCTCGTTCCATTCCTTACCTTCAGGTCTTGCCCAGAAAGGATGTCTCTTACCACCAGACAAGGAGGAATCACAGTGGGCCAGCTTGCGTTCTTAGCTAGTTCTTGAGGATTTTTCCTGGGTGGAAGTGGCCAGGGTTGTGTTTGTGGTGTGATTTACAGGGTCTTCTGCATAATGCCCTTGCAGTGATAGGGAAACTCAAGTTCAGCTGTACACTAATTGGGGCAGGTTTCAGTTCTTCTCTGCCTCCCAGGAAATTCCTTCTTAAGGATTTGGTTATACTTTTTGCCCCTACAAGTCAATAAGAATGGCAGATACAGAAGAAATGAGGATGGGGCAAACTTCTCCCAAGCTCTCCCAGCCTTCTCCAAACCCTGCTTTATGGTTCAGGGTCTGGAGCCAGGTCTAATTCACCACCAGATTTATCCTACATGTGTCTACCCATTCTTCCCTTTATCCATATTGCTTCTTAGCCTCACAGCAGTCTGTGACAAGCAGTAGAATCTCCTTTTGTTTTGAACCTGCCTCATTGTAATTTCATTTTACGTACCTTAGAGCTTGTATTGAAAGAGACAGAGACTCCCTTTCCACTCTCTTATTTGTGCCACTCATGATTTTGACAGATCTCCATAACTTCCCCTTTAGGCCATCTGTTTTTGTACTGAATTTTACTTAGCTTTGCCCCATATGAAAGCTATTCTTGCAAGCTTCTGTCTTGCAAGCATAGGCAGGATTACTCATGGCATTTGCTAACTTTCAGAGTTTCATTTTGCAAGTCATTCTTCTTTTACAAAAATAAATCCGAAATCTTCATGTGAGATATTATGTTCACTCATAAGACTTATCCATAACAATAACTTGCAGAATCTCTGATACCAGTCTAGCATAATATGTCATCATTTAATAAACCAAACTGGTAAATCAGGAGAAGCACATTTTTTCCAATGGTTCTTAAACATATCTGCTGACGCCAGAGATATGGTGATTTTCAAGACTCTGCAGATTGTGGAGGAAACAGAGTTTTAAGGAACACAGACTCTTGCATCAAGCTGCATCACTATCATCTTTCGTCTGCCTCCAAGTTTTCTCTTTCCTCTGTTTCCAGTCTTCACCCATCAAACTCTCAGTCTCCCTTCCAAAATACATCCTTTGGTTCTCAGCTCTGTCTCTACATATTTTTTTCCAATCTCCTTCCCAGGCAAACTTAGCTAATTCTACTCCCATGACTCTGTGAATCTCATTCACATTTCTCACACAATGTCCATCTCTTTTTTTTCCTAGTGAATCCTGGTTTGCTCTTAATTTCCCCTGAGAGCTCCTAATCCTGTTATCCACTCTTCTTTATGTCAAAATCTGTGCCAGAGCAATTCCAATTTTTACTTCCTGCCTACTTGGTCACAGTCCAGTCTTTGCTCAACAATTCTCAGCCACAGCTTCACCAGCAGTTCTGGCTTGGCCTTTTCCCCCTCATCTGGTCAAGCTCGCAGTCCCTCTGTATGGATGGCCTCTGCCTCTGTGGCACTTGGGTGGAGGCAGGGACGGCACTGAGAGAATGGCAGAAATAAGGTACTGTGGCCCTCCAGCTGGTCCTTGGATGGCCTGAAGGGGTCAAAGCATGCTGTCTCTCAGGAAGGACAGCATCCATACAGCCTGTTCAGTAAACCAGGATTTGTGCATTTTAGCTGGTAAACTCAGGTTCTGTATTATGCAGTTACAAACATATTTATCAGAGGTTTGTGACTTTGCCAAATTTGAGCCAATTTTCACAGTAGGAGTGGAAGTCATGTCCATAGCTCAAATGCTACTTGTGACCTTATCAAACAAATCCCTGCTCTAAGGCCAAAAGTAGTAAAAATCAAAAGGGTTATGAGCAGCATAGCAGAATAGCAGATTTTCCATAGCCATATTCTCTAAAAGAGTGCAGTTTAGGAAATTTCAACCCGAAATTTTAAAATAAGCAAGGACAAGACAACAAGGAAATGCTCTTTGAAATTTGAAATTAAAATCTATTAATAAAAACTGACTTCGATACCAGGTGATGCTACAGTTCTTCCCCGCAATTAGGGCTATGTTCATAGTGGAAACCCAGCTGAAGGATGAGTTAATATTTATATAGAGAAGCCTGAGAAACCTGGGATCATGAAATACTTGGGAAGAGAATGAATGTGGTGTGCCTAGATGTGGGGATACAGCTAGAAAGCAGAAGTGAGAGCACTGCTGAACTCGTGCCAGGAGTGAATGCAGAAACACTGTTAGGCTGAAAACCATGGCAGGCGGTGGGGCCTACCACCAAATAGACAGCACAGGGGAAAGGCATGTTTGGGCATGTTTGGGCATGTACCTGCGCAGGTTGGTACTAGCTCTGAGTTTTGCAATATTACTAGGAAACATAGATATGGTTGTTATAGTGAATATTGCTGATGTAAGGATCTATTTTTAGTAACTGCTGAAAAGGTATAAATACTCAGCTCTGTATCAATAAAATTGGCTTATTGCATCCAAGTAATCTGCCCTGTCTCTTTCATCGCCGACTATCACTTGA
Source organism: Dryoscopus gambensis (assembly GCA_013389985.1). Taxonomy (NCBI): domain Eukaryota; kingdom Metazoa; phylum Chordata; class Aves; order Passeriformes; family Malaconotidae; genus Dryoscopus; species Dryoscopus gambensis. Next base: position 43,680 of record WEIT01018256.1, read on the forward strand.
CACCTAGATACAGATATAGCTGCTTGTGTTTAGCAGAACTAGGAAAACCAGTTGAACTGTATATATGAGTGTTTAGGGAAGAATTAGTTACCTCCTTCTATCTAAAGTTTTTGTTCTTTTCTACCCACAACCACCTAGGAGGGTTTTAATCATAGTAAACCAAAATATTTGCATGGACAGTATGGCTTCAGTATAAGACTGTGGCACAGGAGTATTTTGCTGTAGGTATTTACATCATTGCTGCAAGGTTGCCTGAGTCTGACTGTATCTTATCTGTGTACCTTGTCCACGAAACCTGAAGTTCTGCAGCTTTAGGAACACTGGGCTCAAGATACAGGCTTCTCATCTGCTGTTGTACAAGTTATTTTGGTTTCCCATTTATAAAATCAAAGTAATACTTATCTCACGAGGTCATTGTAATGGCAAACTAAGTTTAGAGTAAAGAGACTCTTGTGATCAAGGGATGACATGAAATCTAAGTTTGCCTCTGGACTGCAGACCTGACATTATATCTCCATGCTTCTGTCCCCTTGGTGTAAAACAGGGATAATATTTTCTCCCCATACCCTTTATTTGTTTAGATTGTCAGTAAAGCTGGTTGGAAAAATTCTGACATGTTTTTAATTGACAATTTGCTGACTCATCAAAATCTAATGTTTCAGTGAGAACCCTGCTCAGCTTCCTGACAGCTTGCTGACCTGGATCCTTGGCAGAGATCTGGGAAGTGCTGGGAGCTGTGGCTCTCAGGGCTTCCAGGCTCATTCTTCCTTGATAGCTGGAGCTCTCAGTGTCCACAGCTGTGGGACAGCCTGCTGCGCAGAGACTGCCATTGCTCACCGCTCTGGGGCAGTCCACCTCCAGCTCCCTGGAGCTGCACTTTCACACCTTTTTTTCCTAAATAGGGTATTGTTCCCAACAGAAGGACATTATATTATGAAGTAACAGAATTTTTTGCAAAACAAAGTTATCCTTCTCTATTGAACTTTTCAGAACAGGACCATTTTGCTTTAATGCTGGTAAGTTGCGTAAGACAAACAGAAGTACAGCCCTCTGCTTAAAAAGCAATAAACTACGTAGAAAGAAGAGCAGCACAGCAGTTAGTCAGTCCTTTTCCTGCCTCCCACAATAATGTTGTCACTGTGTCCAGTGTCAGAACACTGGAGACAGTTCTCAAGCCATTTGCCTACAGCAGAGACACGGGTGTCAGAACACAGCTAGAAGTACTTGGCTGATCTTCACTCTACCTACTCCTTCTTCCTGTAAAGAGTATGTGATACCCTTACCCTGTAAAGGAAAGGTGATGTCCTTACCTGACACTGTAATACCAAGGAAAAAGCGTAATAATGTTTGCATGATATATCCAGCATCAGCAAAACTAGTCCCTGTTCACCTCCAAAGGAATAATCTGAGACATGAAGCAGTCAGTGACTTCATAGAAGATACACATAGGCAAAGTCACAATTCTATGTATCTTCACCTGTAATTTGTGAATGAATAGATGTAACAGGAAGAGGGTTGCCCACTCCTTGGCTATAGGCCGTTTTTATCCCTGTATCCTGCAAAGAACTACTCAGGGAAATAAAAATAAAATACTCTGACATATTAATGAAACAACCATCTCAATGCCCAAAGACACTGATGGTGAAATTGCCAGGCCTAAAATGCGTGTTGGTGACTTTGGCAATGATTTTCTGTCTTGACACAAAAGCACAGAAATGCAAAATGACACCTTTCAAGATTATCAACTTCAAGCCCCTTGCATTAAGAAAAGCTAAGAATAGTTATTTCATGTTTTACAAATGCTTTTGCTTAGAGAGATAAGAACCAAGCACATAAAGGAAGAATCAAAATGATAAACCAGGTGTGAACCCCCAAGACCACTGGATCAAAGCAATGAACCCAGCACCACCAGTATTTAGTAGACTTTTTGAAAGGAATAGTATGTAAAAAAAAGAAAAGAAAGAGCAATATTGTTGTCTCAAAGGTGGCTGCAGTATCCTAAAGAAGGACAATCTCCCATATACTTTGTGGACTGTAAAAGTGAGCACATAACATGCTGTAGATTTATTCTTTGTGAGATACATCTGGCTCCTCCCCGCAGACATAACCATTCTGTTCAGAGTTCTGGAGAAGTTAGAAACAGAAATGGGAATCAACATCACAGGCTGCAGAAATTGTGTTCTTTCTCCAAAGAGGCCTGCAGGGAGATGTCACACTGGTACAACGGAGATTGCTAATATAATCCAGAGTAAATGCAAGTTAGCCAGTTCTACCTTGGGCAATATAAAATGTATTCATTTCCAATTAACCTACTTGAAATGCCTGAATGGAGGAATTTATTGACTTTTTAAATTACTGTTCATCTAACAGGAGTGCTTTCATAGTCTACTGAGGATAGGCAGAATGTGCTGTGTGCATGAAGAAAACAGATAACATCGATTCTGCAGCTTGCAAGGTTTCAATTATATCAATATATGGTGCTATATTTAAGAAAAATATTCTGGATAGTCTTTCAGTCTGACTTCACAGGACTTAAAAATCTATTTTTGATGGAAAAAATTACCGAAGAGACTAAAATTGCTGTAAAAGAGGATAAAATGCAAATTGCATTTTAATATTCTTTCATAAGGTAACTGAAAAATTGCAATAAGAGTTACCATCTTCTTTAGAGGACTCGATACAGTGCCAAATGGAAAAATAGTAATTAAGGTGGAGAACCTGAAGATCAGCATTAGAGGTGAACTGGTTAAAAAGAACTGGTTAAAAAGAACTGGTTAAAAAGAAAAGAGAGCTAGTGTGAAATCAGAGTTCCTCAAAGACTGGTCTTCAGCCTGATACTCTTAAATGTTTTCTGTAACGACTTTGCCACAAAAAGTAGATGTGTGCTAGTGTTCTTTCTCAGTGGCACAAAGCTGGATCGCTGGTGTGGACAGAGGAGGTAGAAACACCTGACAGTAATGGCAGTGACCCAGCAGACTAGTGCCTGGGGTGTGCTGGTTCGTGTGCAGACACAGTGAAATTATTATCAAAGCTCAACACTTACTTATAGAGGAATAAAACCATTCCTGTTTAGTTGCTTGTCTTGCTCATTTTGACATGGCTGGCGGTTAAGCTGGAGGCAGAGTTTCCAGAAACACAGTTGAGGGAAAGCTGCAGAAAATTAGCCTTACTTATGTTTTTATCTTGTTGTCTGCTTTGCCAGTTTTTTTTCTAAGTATTTAACAACCATAGTGATTCTTACATTAATATAATAAGTTATAATTTTTTGTTAATGTAGTGGAATTCTTTTTGGCTACACAATACCGTTTGTGAAAATTACCTTCAATACTCCTTTCATAATCCTGCGGTAATGTATTATTGTGATTTAACTTTGCTCTTTGCTTCTAGCAGAAGATGCTGGCACACTCCTTTATGGAATGTGTACATATTTTTCTTTCTGAGCTAACAAACAAGGTCACTCTAATCTTGCTAGGAAAGCAGAGCCTTTTCTGTTTATCGGCAGAAGGACAATGCAGTTCTTGTGTATCAAATAAATGTCTTAAAATTACATCCTTCCCAGTGCAGCTCTGTAAAGGCACAACACTGAAGGTTAACAGGGTAGGTGAGAACTGGAGGAATGGAAGTGGGATTAAATGTAATTGTGCAAAATGCAAGTCAATGCACTAGAAGATTAATACTAGGTCATTCTGTTAGATGACAGAAGCTTATCACTTGAGCCTAAGTAGTTTTAAGATGGAGCTGGATAACTTTACAAATGGATTATGACATGGTCCTGAGATAGCAAACGACTGGGATTTGATGACCCAGATAGTCCTTTCCTAGTCTGTGTTCCCTTTTTGGTGGTGGTGCTGCTGGGGGAAGAGCCAGCTGTCTCCAGTAGGATGGAGAGGAACATATAAGGAGCTGCGAATCAGGTTTCACATGTTTTATTTTTTTTGAGGTTTGAGGACTACTCAAAACTCCAAAGAAATAAAGTTTTCACACATATGTGAAAGAAAAGGTTCCCATACAATAGGTCTGTCTTTTCCTTGTGATCCTAATTAAAGAGAGAATCTTGGTCTCAAGGCCAGACCATCTGGGAAACCAAATTAGGGATAGATGGTAAGAGCACCTGGTGTGGTGTCTGGTGTGGAGCAGGAAAGCTCAGTAGGTAGTGGGAGAAGGGTGTTCTGCATCTGTGTGGGATGGTGGTGTGCACCCTAAACGGTTTTTCTAAATCACAGTTTTGCAAAATCAGACTCCCCTTATGTATAAGGAAAAATTAGACAAAAATGTTTATTTCCAGAGACTTACAGGTTGTTGAAAAATGTCTGGCTGATAACCAAAGGATCAAAATGTCTGAGTCATAGGGATGGGATTTGTATGCAGCACATACATAAGCTCTTAAAAACTCCAAAAGTTGATCTCCCAATTACATGGGGCAAAAACAGGAGAAAGAAGTCATGAATCATTTTCAGAGTTAGTAGAAAATCCTTAGATTATACAGATAGAGCAGTAGAATTAAGATTTGCTTTCTGAAGTATAACTACCAATTATCCAAATTTATCCTAGGACTTTTGCTAGTGGGCTACAGTAGCCATTTACAGTATCAATAAAAATATAACATAACATTTCCTGCTTTGTAACATTTATTGTTGTAGAAAAATAAGGAGCACTATTACATTAATAGATACTTGAAGCCATGCATTTATTTCCATATAAATTCACTTTATTTTAGTCAAGCAATTATTTAAATAACTTGTCTATCCTTTTAAAGTAAGAATCAAAATATTCTGCCCCAAACTGAGGAACACCAGTACTCTCATTACTCTCATATTTGAAAGTGAATAATATTATACATCTATTTTACAGAAAGAACTTTTAGGAGAATATGTTGCCTAACATTCACAAATGTAAAGCATTTAAATGAAGAAAAGAATGAATGGAATTCCTTCCACACAGTTATAGCACTATAATTAAAGACAGAATATATATTAATCATTTCCTTTAAAACCAAAAAGGAACTTTGAAATCCCACAGGTCATTAAGTTCGCAACTCATTAAAAACAAGACATTTCCCATGCAGCAGCACAAGTGTACTCCTTAGTTTCACAGAATCCAGTCCTTTAAAACTAAAGTTAGATTCATGAGGGAAAAAGAAGTCAATGGAAGCGATGAATACACTTAAATTTCCATCCTTCTGTTGTAATAAGCATATAGGTATATGAACAGATAAATTCCAAAATGTTTCATCATTCAGTGCCAGCACAGAAGATAGATAACATTCAGCTAACTTGGCTTTGAAAATATAAAGAAACAAATATTAGCACATCATGTAATATCCCACTTCCAGTGAAGGGATCAATTTCCAGTATTACATTGTGATTTTTTACTTTCTGTCACTGCAAGAGATATTGTAATCATATTCCTGCCTCAGTAATTTACCAGAGTCCTGAAACCTTACACAGAAACTCTTTTCTCATGGGAACTTGTTTAGGGAATCTCCAAAGTCCTAATTATTTCAGTACAGAGAGCCTCTGTGGTTACACCACCTACAAGAAAATTGCAAAGGCTTTTAATGTGTCGTTGGCCAAGTCCCAGGTAGAGTCAGGAAGACATTTCTACTTGTTCATGCAATTGCAGGAATTTATGTCAGTGATGGCCTTTTCTCGGATGTGTTTGGCGTTCATCACAGACAACAATGGTGAATTGAACTACACGGTAACTGAGTTATTCTGGGGCTTTTTCCTTGCAGGCAATTCTGCAGAGGCAGTAATTTTAAGTAGGATTTAATTAGAAGTACTGTGACATGTTTTGATTGTATTCACACTGGGTGAGGAATGTCCCTTTTCCCCCTACTGGGTTGAAGCTCTGAGTGCCTGGCTCAGCAGGGAAGGGGCTGTGGGAAGTGATGACATTTGCTGTAGTTTAGTTATTATTAGTGCTACCCTGCCAGGGACACTGTGAGTTGGCTGGCAATGATATGGTGGCCAGAGTAAACCCTCTGAAAAACTGAGGTCACAGCAAGCCTTCCAGGGGCTTTGTGGAGTGGGAGAGATCACCATGTCTGCTCCCCTCAGGGCTTACCTCACCTCCCCACCCCATCTACCCTGTCTAGCAGGTTTAAAGGACTTTGCAGATCCTGGGCAGCACACATCCCTCCTCCAGTCTTTCAGGGAGACTTTCTTGCTGCCAGGGTGAGGTGGGAGACATACACACTCTGAAGCATTATAAACCTCCACGAAATTGTATTGATTTTGTGCACCCAGTTTTCAATGGCAGGCTTGCCATTTAGGAAAATGGATGCTCATTCATGTCATTAAATTGCACTGTGTAGAAACTCTCATCTTAGTCCTTCACAGTCTAATACTGATGATTCTATCATGCTTTTCTTATGGGGCAATTTCACAATACAAGCTGCGTATGGAGCAGGCCGGCTCCCCACCACCCTGTGCTCACACACTGCTTCCCTGAGCTGGGATTTAGATGTGACCGCAAGTCGATCAAGCAGATGATTCCACAGAAGATTAACCGGTTGAAACAAGAAACAAAAGCAATTCATTCTTCCAAATCAGCCAGCTGATCTATCTCAATGTGCCCATACTGGATTGGGTCCCCTGCAGAGGAGGTGGTAGGCCCACCCTTTCTTGGCAACAGTCAGCCATCACAAGGACTTCATGTGATCTCACTCCTCTGGCTAATGGCTTCCATTGAAGAGGCAAGAAGTTTAGGTTCCTTCCCACTGCTGCAGATTTTCCAGGGAGGCTGGTGTCCATGTTCCCATTTTACTGAAATTATCTGCAAGAGCCCCGTTGCTGCCAACAGGAGAGGATTTGAGCTCTCAGACAGCATTTCTTATAACAAAGATGGGTATGGAAGAAGCAACTGACCTTCATCCCTCAGAGTGTGAAACAGAGGAGAATGAGATGTGACAGACGCAACTACAAATTAAACGCAGTTTTAAAAATAGCCTATGAAATTGCTGGGATTTCACCTTGATATGATGCGATTTTTGACAGTGGCCCTGCTGAAATTCATGGAGATTCTCCTTGTATTGAGGGAGATTTGTATTCTGTCAGTTTGCGATCACCCAGATACATTTTCTTTGCTCCATTTTGCCAATTTTAGTTTCCTGTTTGCATTCAAACAAAGGTTTCTTTCTCTCTAAACATCGCTTTTACTGCCTTAGGAGCATTGCCAAGCTTGTGCCCTTTTTAATTCTTTGCAGCTAGGCTGGAGCTTTTAATTCATGATATTTAAATAACTTTTCAGCTTGATCATTTAACTCTTTCCTGTCTCAGCTTACTTCCACATTTAGGTACGTAGTAGATCTTACCTAGACAAGTGTTAAGTCTCGAACCTTGAACCAAGCCCTCGTAGCATATTACTTCTGTTTGGAAAGCATGCATTTGGCTTCTGGGTTCTGTAAGAACTTGCTCCATGCTCCATGGGAGCAGTGTTTTGAGTTTAATCCATTAGAGTGAATTGCATTATATCCTACAGAGATAGGGACATGCAGAAGAAAAACACTGCACAGAAGGGAGATGAATAAAATTGCCGCTTCAGAGGCTGTGGCTCATACTATGACTATTCAAATGAATGCTCACTAGTAAAGGAGCTCCACTTGAAAAACAAGATTGGAAAGAGAAGAAACTGGGCCAAGGAGCATGAGTGCTTACAGAGTACTTTGTGACAATAGGACAGAAGCTATAAAAATTCTTTTTTTTTTTTTTTCTTTTGACTTCACAGAAATTCCCGGGATTATCCTGCATAACCTCAAGTGCACCATACTGCTCCGTGCATTCTTAGTGCTATTTCCAAGGAGGAAGGAGTGTTGTATATCAAAGCTGTGGTTATTTCTTTACCTTTGTTTGGGATTATGCTCTTACTGTCATAGCAGCAGAATCATTTTACTGGTCTGCTGGTATAGGCATCTCAATTCTCATTTAAAAATATCCTGAAAGAGAGTATGTGCTGGCCACTACATTGAGAGATCAGCCTTTTCTTTATCTAGAGGTAATCTGTGATGTGTAGAGCATTCCTAAGTAGACTACAGAGCACTCACTCATTGGATGACTTGCGTTTTTTTGGGTGATCAGTGGTGATACAAAGGTTTGTTATGATCCCACATTCTGTCTGCAATGGATCTGCGAAAAAGAAATATTCAGTCCCCTCCACAATGTGAAACTACCAAAGTCTTGAAAGATTTTGTTAGAGGGGGCTGTGCAGAGAGCTCTCTTTTCCTGTGCACAGTCAGATATTCTCTGTGATGAGGAATTTTCCATTATCTCAACAGCCTCTTTATCTGGACCAACTAAAATTGAATCAATCTAAAAAGGAGGTATTTTTGAAGCGAGCCATACTTCTTTTAGTGTACAAGCTTTTAAGTGGGTGCAGAGTTTGCATACCATGTAACAAATCTGTGAACAGGCTGTGATAGTAATACTTGTGGAAGCATTGGCTTTTTTTAATGAATCAGCATTTTGGTATTGCATATATCACAGACAATTTGCATTCATTTTGTATACAAATTTGCTACTGCATAGATACAAATTTAAAGCTATTTTGATTTAAAGTGTCAAAAGAAAGCAAATATGAATTCCTGCAAGCATCTCAGCTTGTTTTTATGTGTGCTAAACCATTTCACTGTGCTCTTAGTATTAGAAATCACACACTTTACACCTTATACTAGGAAGGTTCTCTGAGTTGCTGGAGTCCTATGGGGTTAGGACTTTATCTTCTCATGCTCCTTGTTTACAGAAAGTCGTTGCCATCTAATATTAGGAACTCAACATCTCTGCCAGTTCCTGGACCGAATTTAAAAATGTTTGTTTTGAAACTGGTCTTTCATTACTGCTCATCTAGTTTTCTGTAGACATGAAGCCATGCATAAAATGATCTCACCAAACTGCTCTGTACTTTTAAAAGATATAATGGCATAATGTGATTTTCTGTTTTCATCTTTTTCACATGAACATTTTTCTGGACTATGTAGAATAAATGGTCTGGGTCTCTCAACTGAGCTGTTCTACTGCCTGCGCTGCCTAAATTTTCATGTGAGGTCATTCCCTGTAGCTGCATCCTGCAAATGCCTGTTCATTAGAAGGTACATGATGTCTACTGTCCCTGAGCAAATAATTTATCATCTTCTGTAGTGATAAACTTCAGTTTTTTCTGATCATCAGCTTCAAATATCTTCACATCATGGATAAAATAGATACCAGAGATTTTAGAGCTTTTAAAGTCAAAGCAGTGTGGTTGCTTAAGGTGAAATAAAAAAGGGAAGATGGAGGAAATGAAGGACAGAACGGCAGGACATAATTTGCCATTAGGTCAGGCTTTTTTCTCCCTTCTTGTCATCAGCTTTCCGGTACCGAACTCGCTTCAGCGCGACCTGCCTCTTGGCCGAAGCGGGAATTCGCGTTCGCTGCCGCCGCCTCCTTGCGCGGTGCCCTGCGGGCCGCACTGGCAGCGGCCGCGCGGGCGGGCGGGC
>WEIT01018256.1:53229-86921 GCA_013389985.1 Dryoscopus gambensis
GGAGCAGCGCTGCCGGCGGGAGCAGCACCCCCCGCATCCCGGTGGGCTGAGCGGGCACGGACGGACCGCAGTCGGCTGGCGGGAGCCGCCCGGCGGCATCACGGACATGAACTCCTAGCGAAGGACGACCCTTTCCTGACGCGAAATTAGCCGGAGAGCTGCTGTAGCTCCGTCTTACTAAACTCTCCTAATATACATATTTTCTGGGCTGTGATCTAGCATTATTCCCAGGGGTTCTCCAAGAAAGGAAGTGGAGAATGTTCTTTTCAAAAGCATGAAGTGGGAAAATGTTTAGAACTATTTATAGCTGCACTTAGGCTGTGGAAATCCCAGACATTATAAACTATTTATAGTTATTTTCTGGGTTAAAAGGGTGAAGAAAGAAATCTTATTGAAAAAGTTGCATATGCTTCTTATCCATCAGTTAGATTAAATGAAACTTCTGAGCGTGGGATGGGGCTGGCTGAGATTGATGAAAACTAGGAGGAATTAAAGATGAGATGGAAACACCAATTCAGAGAAACACACACCCTATGTTGTGGAAACAGGAAGGGCCCTGTGGCACCTGTGGACTTTGCCCAGTGCCAAAGGGTGGTAGGAACACACAAGCTCACTCTTTAGCTGTGGCTGCTGACAGCAGGTTAGAGTTTTGCACACTCACAGGCTTATCCATCCCGGCTGTTAGGGAAATCCCATGCCAGCTGCCAGCATGTTAGAGCTGCTGTCTCTGCCTGCTTTGGTGTGTCAAATCACTTTATGATTTAAATCCTTGGGAGTCTGTGCATGAGCCTTTTCTTCAGTGAGCTCACTCAGGCATCAGGAGGCTCCAGGTATCATTAGGGGCATTGTTTTGTACCTTCCAGCTGTGCTGCCTCAGCAGCTCCAGCAGCTGGGATCGTCTTCATACAGATGGCAGTGGGCTAAGCTGTCCACGGGATGGCTCCTTGGGCTGGCTGGGGCCTCCCGTCCTCACAGCACCTTGGTGACTGACTACATTTCAAAAATAAATCATCTCTGAAGCCTTTCCTGCTTTTGTCAAAATTGTCTGGACCAAGCCTGAATTTGCTATAAGTGATTAAAGAACGCCGTAGGAATATCTCTGCTGTCAGTTGGACACAGCCAGCAGATGCAAACTGACAAAAAATGCCCTCTATAACATGAGGAAAACGCTGAAATGTAGCTCATTAGAACAGAAATATCATATAAACACTGTTAGTGTAACTAAAGATTTAAGGGAAAGCTTTTATACAGTAACCTGCGTAATGTCAAACATGAAATCCCAGTCATGTTTGCTTCCCACTGCTGTGCTTCTCTGATGAAGTGTGCAAAACCAATGCTGTCTCTTTAAAGCTCCTGAAACCAAACATCATAGAGCATTACTATTATTTTGAAAAAATTCTCCTATCATCCAACACTTTTTGCTCTGCCTGAGTATCTTTCAATTGGTATCACTGATAAATGGATTATTTCAAGTATTGAAAGAAGTATCTTAGAATCTTCAGAAAAACTCACTTTTCTTTGAATAGTGGGTTTAAATGTCTCATTTCAGAGGAGAATATTCTATTATTTTTGCTCTAAGCCATGCTTCTCTTTGGCTCTGACTAGTGCTGAAATTTGTGCCAGTATCACTAAATCTTGTATCGTTTGCAGTTTGCCATGATTTTAGGGTCAGCAAAGAGCTGCTGTGTGGTGATGCCACTAATCAGGTAGGCAGTAACTTCTTACTTAAAATGGATTTTTATTTGCTAGTGCTTTTGTTGATCCTTCAGCCTTTTGGACAAGCATGTGTGGGTGTCTAGATTGCCCTACCTTGTGCCTGCAGTCTCTGTTAATAGAAACATGGGATGTACAAACAAACATGTACAAACTACCTGCTTGTTCTTCTGTTATCTTACCCTGCTTTCCCCAGCATGGCTATATTTCTGTAGTGACCCACAATGGAGCATACAAAAAGGTTTCTTGGAGTCAAAATAACCTTGGAAGTTAAGGTATCCTTTTTCCCCCCACCTCCCTCTTCAGGTACAACAGGTTTTGTAGATGACGCTGCAATTACATGCTGATGTACACACAGAAAAACTCCCCCAGGTCAGATCAGAGCCTTCACTGTTGAAAGAAGAAAGCCCTAGAGCTCGCCTTTGTGCACTCATGCCTTTACTACCCTTCATGGTATGAAGGGCTGATGACCAAAGCTGAGGTACAGTTGGTTTGACAAAGTCAAACTCCAGTTCAGGAGTGAGTTGAGTTTAGGATCTAATTTGCCACAACGGGCATTTTGATAACTTCATGAATCATTTTATTAACACTGCAATGATTCTCTTAATGATTCAGCAACATTCCACAGCAAAAAAACCAAAACAAACCTCTGGACTTAAAAGGTTGCAGATAAACTTCTGTTTTAATAGACAGACCTACCAGATGGCAGTAATGGAGCCATTTACAGCCTTATTAGCAGCTACATGTACATTACTCAAGAATTCTCTACGACAGTCCTGGGTGTTTCTAAAGGGTATTTTCAAACTACTTTCTCTTACTGCAGTGTGCGTCCCTTCTTCAAAATCACAAATTCATCAAGAGTTGAGGTAATTTTCTTTCCCTAAAAGACAGAAAAATGTTTTACAGCAAAATATTTTAAAAAACCCAAAACAAAACAAGATCAATGGACAAGCATCATTTGTCCGTAAACCACCAGACTGTTCTGCAGGAGCAGTGGATAGACAGGGCCTGTGCTGATTCAGTTTGAATGTAGCCCTTTCCCCTTATTAAGGAGACCACAGGCCAGTGATGAAGAACCTTGGACCTTCTGGAGTGCAGCAGAAATAAAGTATGGAAATAAGGTTTCTCTTGGAATTTTCTAACTTGCAAAATGTAGCTATCAGTTTTCAGGTATTCAGTTACCTGAATCATGGGCAATAATAATGGGATGGAAATCACTTGTGAAGAGGCAGATACTAATACTTTCCTTGTGCCGGTCATGCAAAAAAGCACAGCTTTGCGAGTTAAAACCAAACATTGCTTCTAGGTACCCATACTGATATGCTGCAGAAAGAGTTTATTAAGTCTGTAACTATAGCTGGATTCAGTGGCTCATTTTACAGATTATCTCAATATCAAACCCACAGTGAAGCAGTGTTTTACGTCACTGTCTACCAGTAATAGCAATGCAGAAGCAGAGGTGTTGATTTTAAATGTCAGCCACGACCTGAAGCGCTCAGCATTTTCCCACACTCGATTTGCAACATCCAGTTTTCCTGAGAGACCCCTGTATTTGTACTTTCCTTGTATAACTTGGGACTGGACATTTGTACACCATTTTTTTCTCTGTGTTGGAAAGTGGAAGTCTAGCTTATGAATATTTAGCCTTACTAGGGAGTAAAGTAGCAATTTTCTTAATGAATTGCTGGTTTTACAGGGTCCAGCTGTAATGAAAAAAATATAAGACCACTGATATGAGTAAATTATATTAGTTACAACAAAACAGAGTTCTTATTCCTACTTTGAAAAAAAGCAAAGATTTTCTTACCTCAGTAACTGAAGTTAGTTCTGTCAAAAATACAAAAGCAAAAAGCTATCAAGTTGAGATCAAATATGGCTTTGGTTATTTATTGATAAGTTCACACTCTAAAACTATTCTTTGATTCATTGGAAAGAACTCTGGTATTATTTTAGATATAAACAGTAGTATTAATCAGTAGCTACCATTAGCTACTAAGAAAATGGCTTCAGGGTTGAAAAAAAAAGTGTGATTATTTCAAGTACCTAGCTGTTACAGAAATGTATAATTAACAAAGAAGGAGACAGGAAAACTTTCCAAAGCTTATTCATTAGGGGTGTTACCACAATCTGTAGCACTGAGTCCAAGCACTTGGCAGGAGAGGCTCAGCTACAAGGAACACGCTTCCAGTGAACACCAACAAATGAAAAAGGCACTCAGTAGTGATTTCTCAGCCAGATGCTTCTTGGTTGCGTTGCAGGACCGTCCAGTGCCAAGCCTACTGCTGCCTGAGCCTGTGTGCTGTGGAATGGCTCACACTGGGAAAGTTTGGGTAGCGCCTGTGAAAAGCTGCTCCCAAATCAGCCACCAAGGAACGGCATTGCAGGAGGGCCATGGTGTGTCACTGACAGGCTGCTGTTTGCATCTCAGCCCGTGGGAGCAATATACCATTTCCAGCTTTCCCTGGGACAGCAGCACCGGTCTCTTTCTGAGTACAGACACAAAGAGGGTTGGCAACTGTACTGAGAGTCCTTGTAAGTGAGCAAGCTCTCCTACGCACTGCATGGCACAAAGAAATGGCATCTGTGCCAGGAAAGTAGGCAGAGCTGACCACTTTGCTACTCTTTTCCTGTAGCGGCGTGGCGGATGAGGGTGCTGCGACCTTCCCGAAGACGTCTCCATGGGGTTTGGAGTCGCTTCTGTGGGGCCGCTGCCCTTCCAGCTGACGAGCTCGGATGCACCAAGGCCCCCGTTCTGCCCTGCTCGTCGAGCCTCCATTTCTGGGTGGCTTCCTGGAGGAAGCAGCTCAGGAGGGGTCAGACTTCCATAGGGGTGAAGCAGGTAGCATCAGCTTAGTCAGAGAAGCAGCTGGCACACACACACACGCAGGCGGACAATGAAAGAGTCAGGAAGGGTTCTTGCATGTTCTGGCACACGAGACAATTTATTTGAACCTCATGGCCGGGAAGCCAAGAAGAAGATGGAGGAAGGACCCGGACCTTATATAGGAGGTTCGCAGGGCGGGCCAAACATCAGGGATCGAGGGTGTTGGGGTGCAGGGGCGGTACAGAGACAGGGCTGGGGTAAGGGACCAATGGGAATACTGCGAGGGAGGTACAAGGGCCAACGGGAAATACAGGGAAGGGAAAATACACAGGTAAGGAATAAAAGGGGAAGGGAGAAGCAATGGACCAATCAAAGGAACAGAACTGGGGTACGCAATGTCCTTAGGAGAAGCCTGCCTCTCAAGCCTGGGGGAAGACCCCCTGTCACAGCCCCCAATGGGCTAGGTCACTGCAACATTTTCCTATGTTTATGTACTCATTTCATAGTCTGGTCCATGAAGAGAGACAGGTTTGTGCTATTGATATTGGAAGGCATGGTCTTTCAGCAGTGTGGCGAGCACATAAAAAGAAGGAAGACACCCCTTATTTGGTGCAGTAATTGTGGGACCACAAAGTTGGATTGCTAGGATTATTTGGATGCAGACTTCTACCTCCAGGGTTGGAAAGATGGTGGTTAGTTTGGATGGGTATGCTTAAGGTTCAACCTACCCTATTTCAGGTTGTGACTATGACAGTCACAAATGAAGCTGTAGCAGACTTAGGTGTCATTAGTTTCCTAGAACTGTCACAGCCACAGATGCAACACACACCTTATCTGCTGCCCTTATCTGCTGTAGTGGGTCATCGTCGGGATGTTGTCTCTCTGCAATATTGCAAATCACTGTACTCATCACTTCCAGCTTGTTTTGGAAGGTGCATAGTATCTCGTACTGCTGCCTGGCAGCAAAAAGGCCAGGAAGCACCTGGAATTGGTGCCATCCAGAGGGAGGGAGTCACCATGACATTCAGCAAGATTGTCCAGCCTCCAGCAATTCCTACTCGAGTTGTTTTTAAATCCACATAAACTTTTAACATCCACTAAGCTCATCAGCTTGATTCTATGTGGTATGAAGAGAAACACTGTCCTCTCAGCCATCTCTTTTGAAGGTGGGAGATTCCCCAGTTTATGCAATCATTTCTCATACAGAGGACACTAGGTAGGTTTGGCTTTGCTGCCCCTCTCTGAACCTTCTCAAATGTCCTGTATCTGTTGAGACACAGGGAGAACAGAACTGAATATCTGTGTGCTTGGAAATGCAAAGGAAGATGCTGCTAGTTGGCAGGAAGTAAAGAACGTTTCTTGAATTCAATGGGCAGTCAACTTTTGTATTACTTAGACCTTTAGCCGTCTAACTTAGGAATGAGACAAAGCTTCCCAAGATACAAACCTCTCTTCGTTAATGATATAATCTCCTGGAAAACCTCACTTGGATATTCAGACAATCTTTATTAGGAGTCTTTGTGCTTCTGTGTGTCTTTGTGCCTACCTACACTTTTAACTTATGCTCTAAATTGCACAGATAGTAAATTTAGTGCTGTGAGTAACCCTCATAAAGGTATACAGAGAACTGAAGACCTGGGTACAAAGCCCCTCTTAGCCTGGGCAGATCCAGGCTCAGATCTCCCATGAGCTTCTGTAGCTTCATAGTTTGTGTGTGGCTCACTGCTGCTGGTCTAGGTATGCAAAAGATTTGAAATGGGAAGGCAGAGGAGGAGATCTGATTCTGTAACGAGGGGCTGTGATACTGTGCAAGAGAGTACTGCTTGGAAACTATGGGTTTCTGTCTCTCATACAACACTCTTTAAATGTAACACATATGAAATATCACTACTAACATCAGGAGAAAAAAAAGACAAGAGAGCGCAGAAGGAGAAGAGGCTGGATAAAATCAGGGCAAAGTGAATCTCAAATTCTATAGCTTCAAATTCTTTTATTTGCATCCATGCTCTTTATTAGCTTCTGTATGGGTCATCAAAATATGTTCAACATCCCTGCACTTAAGAAGGACATTCTTCTCTTCATCGAGTAGGATACTGAGTGTAGCTGGGAATAAAATAACAGTGTTGATTCCCAGACTAGCGAACTCTGCTTTTAGCGTCAATTTTTTATTCAAGCCTGTGTTGCCCGGGCAATGTCAGGGAAAATATAAATTCTGTTCTGAAGGAGGAAATGCTCTTCCTCCAACTTCTAAAATGCTTATCTTTGTGTACAGCTGAAATATGATGAAGCATATGTCCAAAAAAGTGTATTCCCAAATCAGCATTTCAAGTGGGTGTGAATTTCAAATTATTCAGAAATATTCAGTGATCAGTGGTGGGGAGGAGGAGCACCAGATTTCTTTAAGTGCGCATTAAAAGTGGCAGAGGGACCAGTCAGGCTCTTCATAGAGGTCAAGTATCTGCAAGCTTATAGCAGGGTTCCCAAGTGTCTTGATTTTCATATGAATTGACACATTAGGCTGTAATCAGAGCAGGTCCTTATTTGTTCATTTCTTGAACTAAAACTTTGCCCTCCCCACAGCTGTTAAGAACAAAAATTCTGGGTTTGCTCAACTTAATATTTAAAAAGTATGATGCAGAATTTTGGACATGGGTTTAGTTTTATCTACAATGTGTTGCACAGAACATTTGAAGTCATGACATTTTCTGTACTGCATGCATAAAATTCATCTTGGATTTAGGCTTATCTCTAGATCCACGGGACTACTTACTTAGCAAAACTTCCCCTGAGCAAACTTCAGTTTGAGTGAATGAGCTGGAATGCTTCACTCCAGAGGAGAAAATCTGGAAAATGTTTTTTCTTTACCTCTCCCCATATTTGCATCCAAGTCAACAACTAAAAATGTAATTTAGAGATGAGATCATCTCCCTAACAGTTCTCAATCATAAAGCTATTCCCTCCTGTGATTTTTACAATGTATTTCTTCCATTATCAAAAGTTTTGAAAAAGCTGGGTCTTAAGGAGATCTATTTTGTACTGCAAAAAGTAACCACTTGCAGAAGAGTTTCCAAGCTTCAGCTTCACCTGCCATGACTGTCACATGCACATGTCACATCAATAATATTGTGACCTCCCTCTGCACACTCCTTCCTAAAGACCTGGTTTTCTCTCTTAAAAGCCCAGAGTGTATAGCTCCATAAAATGTCATGAGGAAGGAAAAAACAAACCCTAAGCAAACCGTAAACCTGCCTGGACTGGTAGTACCAATCCTTTCACCACCTCACATGTAGCCGCACCTTTTTTTTGTCTTTTTAAAAAATATATCCCTAAGAACAATGTAAACAACATTGTGGGTATTGATAAATCCCCTTGGAAAATAAACACCCTGTTTATTTCTTTATAAGTTCTTTAGTGATAGCTCAGGTGCCTTCCAGACAACAGAAGCTACAAGGCAAACAACATTAGCTGGCACGGAAGAGGTCGCAGGAGGGTTCAGCGAGTGTGATCTCAAGATTCCCGGGGCGAGGAAGGTGTGGACGTGTTGGCAGGCTGGGAGGGCTGTGCCTCCAGCGCTGTGCCACAAATCACTCTCTGAAGGATGCTGACTCTGGCAGTTCAAGGAAACGTGCAGTCCTGCATCACACCTGGCTTCTACCTATCAACACCTCAGTCCTGCACAGGAGTCTGAGCCACTCCTGGGTGCTTAGAGGTTGTTTGACATCTCTATCAACAGAAGTAAAACTCTGCTTTGTGAGGTCCCACCAAAAGCTCTCAGCAGCCACCTGTGTTGATAACCACATCAATGGTTACATTTTTACCACTGGCTGTTTTTAACCATCCTGTTATCAGTTGCTGCATGATGCTGTAGTACAGGTGATGCTCTTCCAGAGCCAGCTGTTTGGTCCTGTCGTGCAAAGAGCTAATTCTGAAATAAAGCAATAAAAGGAGCTCAGAAATAAGACTCTGATTATTGCAATAGGACTACAGCCATTTGGCTTTATTTTATTAGAGCTGTCATTAAAGATGACTGCTGGCACAGACACAGACTGGTTAATGCTTTTCAGTTTTCAGTGTGAGCAAATATTTAATTTTTTTGTTGTTGTGTGTTTCTTTGGCGGAAAAAAAAAATTAATCAGCTTTCTAGATATTGTTCCTGGTATACCTCAGCTTTAAGCTTTGTAAGTGTTAGAAACACACAGCCACAGTTCCTGCTCAGAAAGACTAATTTTGTGAGACCTTTGCCTCACAGTCCCTAAGGTTTCATCAAAAAAATGTGTGTGTGTGCTGGCAGCTTCCTAGAACTGAATGTGCTGATAACACTTCAGCACATAATGCAGTTGTGCCTAAGTTATGCTCTATACAGATCAATTAAAATAACACAAGTCTATTTTAGTGGAACTCTAAACAGATGATCAAGTGATGCAATAGTTTTTATTAGTTGCTTTTATGTAAAAAGGAACAATCTCCAAAAAGTTGACTATAGTTGAGTCAGGAAAATATCCAGAAACATCAAACCAGCTCAACAAATCTGTAGTTTAGTAAGTCAATACCAGATGGCTCATACACTGGGATCACTGTGAATATTTAGAGACTTTTTACTCAATTGATATACATACCACAAATGCTGTTACAATCTAAAACTAATTACAAAAGCAGAGAAAGGGGAAAAAGAGACATAAGATGCACCTACCTTAAGAATTTCTGGCAATCTTGCTTTCAAATGCATCCTTAGCCAATCTCACATTATTAGTCACTGAAACAAAGAAATTTTTTTTAGATCCTAAGCTATTTTTTATGGATATACGATTTGAAGAGGACACCAATTTTGCTGCCATTCTGACACAGCTTAAGCAACATACTCTTCAAGGCCATGTCTGTGTTTGTCCTCAGTATTTGTGTATTTGCCAATGTGAGTCCCCACTAAATTATGCAAAGTGTGGTAAAAGCTCTTCTTATCTCTGGAAGAGGAAGGATGGGAGGGATATTCGTGGTCTGTGCACCCAATTGGTACCACCTAAAGTACTGATGAAAGTAAAATGAGTTAAAATGTGCTGGGAGTTAAACTGCATTTACAAATTAGCTCAGCTAATGTGAATCTCACAGAGGAATAATACTTATTTTGACTTTTCAATATATTTTAGTTTAAACAGGTTCCTAATCAAATTAAGCTATCTTAGAAAGACCTTTAATCGTGCTAATGGGATTGAACTAAAGAGCCCTTAGCAGAGGAGCAGAAGCTCTCTGAAAAGGAGACACAGCAGCTAAGCTGAGTCATTTGCACAAATGAATGGCAAAAATATTCTTGCAGGATGAAAAAGGTAAGGTTAAGACAACTTATCCCGCACAGAAAAAAAAGAAAAAAAAAGAAAAAAAAAGGAGAGAAATAAAGGAAATTAATTAAAATTAAGTAGATTCCTAATAAGGAGAGCCCAGTACCCATCTGCAGAGGAGAGAGTGCATGGCTGTGCTGTGGCAGAATGTTCACTGATCGCTGCACGTTGCAAAGATCTCAGCACTGACCAACTCAAAACTACTCATGAATCACTGATGCTTCTTGGTGCTGGGTGTACTCTTGGAAAGCAACAGTCAGTCAGGGTTGCAATAGGGTGGACAGCATTCCTATTGCCCAGAATGTGAGACCAAAATTAGGAATTCAGTTTCCTGCTGGCTATATCTGCCTGTCTACTACAAATTTTGCAAGAAGAGCCAATAGATAGGGATTTCTATCAACCATACAATTTAAAGTGAATTATCTAAATTGGCAGATTGTTTTACTGGAAATCTTTTTGTTTAGAAAATAAGGATATTAGACTTTTCACTATCAAATCTGTTATATGTGTGACTAATAAAGACCAATATGATGATCCAAGAATTTACAATTTAAATAGCTGAGACTAATTTTAAGAAGACTTATGAGAAAGCTGATTTGGAGTGCTATATTCTATAAATTAATAGTGACAGATTTTTATGGGTAGTACACTTAGGAAATGACTACAAAATAAAACCAGGAGGTTGTTATACTCAAAGTTAAGCAGTGTAATTCAAACAAATGATTCTGTTATTTACTGGCAACCATATGTTCACATGCCACAACATGTAAGTATTTGTATTTTAATATATAGTACTTGGCAACCATCTTCTTAATAAGGAGGCTCATTAGGTCAAGGGTGAAGAGTGATAACATGTTACCAGTGCTCTGCACTGAATAGGTAAATAGTTTTGATGATAAACAGTACAAATTTTAGACAGTCATGATTACCAATTTTTGGGTCAAACATGCCGATTTTTATATCAAACATACTTTTCCTAGATAAGACACTGTTAAAAATGTACATATCAGAAAACTAAGCAAGGAAAAGACCTCAGTAAGTTAGATTTTATAGTTTATATACCAAATCCAGCTATATAGCACTTGAAAATGAGGTCTTAACCTTTGAGTTTCAGGTGCTTAGCATTTCAGAAAATAAAATCAGTTTAATTTTCCATAAAAGAATCATAACTTGGAGCTTTTCCATTAAGAAGTGTATTTAATGTTTTACAGAGTAACTATACAAATGCAATTTGTACCTGAAACAGCCTGTCACCTACAGATACTGCTGAACTTGTTTTGAAGAAAAAGATTGTTTAATCCTTTTTTACAGAACTTTTATATTCTAATCTCTTTAAAAGCCCAAGAAGTTAGAATAATGCAATAGAATGGCAATGTAAAAATAACATAGAAATAAACCATTGTACTTTGATTTTTCTGTAATATTAACTCAAAATAGTAATAATTTTTTGTACACAGTTTGCATTTTCTTACGCTGAGGGAACTCTGAGGGGAACACTAAGTTTGGAAGGTGTGAGTTATGAGCTGCCATTAAATTACTCGATAACATTACTCTCTGTCATGATACATTATTTTGATTGTACTTGGAAATCCTTAAAGGACCTTGTACATTTATAGATAAACAGTTGCTATGCAACATTACATATAAACCTCACTTTGTACCTACTAAAAACAAATCTACAGATTAAAGAAGAATTTACATGTAAGAAATTTGCATACACTTTTCAAGCATACCTAAAGGATTTCATAGTATGTTCCATTTTCAACAGATTTTAGCATTTGAATGATGTGCTGTCATAATGCATTTGACTCAGTCAGTAACTGGTTTAAGCCTAGGTGTAAGGTAGACACATTTTGAGATTCAATTAAAGGCACTGAAATAAAACAATACCTTAACTACACATCTGAGCATAATTACTGAGTTTCACTTACTTTTGAAAACTCCGTTTAGAAGTGCAAGTATACACCAGCAGGTGTGAGTTGAGCACTATGGGCAACCTTATCCTTTTACCAAGGAGAT
This sequence comes from Dryoscopus gambensis, assembly GCA_013389985.1. Classification (NCBI taxonomy): domain Eukaryota; kingdom Metazoa; phylum Chordata; class Aves; order Passeriformes; family Malaconotidae; genus Dryoscopus; species Dryoscopus gambensis. Next base: position 65,116 of record WEIT01018256.1, read on the forward strand.
GTATTTAGCAATGTTCATGAAGTTGTGGCAACATGGCTCTTCAGGTGTGTGCAGAGGCACTCGGACTAGAGGAGCCAAGAGGATTCCTGCACCTGCCCTGGGAGCACAGCTCCTGCTGACTGCACCAGATCCAGCTCAGGCACACTCATCCACACTGAGTGCACATGTTTTAACTGCACTACAACATGATCAACCTCGCTTAAAGACTAGAAAATATCCTTCCACTTCCTCTTAGTGATCAGTGATTCCTTCAACTTTTAGTTCCAAAGGTCTTCAACAAATAAATAAAAGGAAGATGACTTTTATTAGGGAAATCCTTTATTTCAAAAACTAAAGATCTCACAAGATGAACACTTGCACAAGAATTAAAAATAGAGAAATTGTTCCTCTGTATTTGTAAGTATGTAACTTGCATTTTCTTTGGAATGTCCTTCACAGCCTATTTTTTTGTTGAATCCAAGCTAGGCGCATTTCCTTACAACCATATGGAAGCTCTTGAGTTAGCTCACATCTGAAAAATATAGTTTTCCATAGGACATATTGTATACTGAGTGATTGAATCTAAAATAAATTAAAAAAACCCAGGATTATTTAAAATCAAATGCAGAAGAAACAGAGGATAAAGCAACAATGTACTTCAGAGCAATTTCTGGTATAAAGCAGTTTGGTGGAGCTGAGAACCCAGAGACAAAATAAATGCTAACCATCAAATGATAATAATGCACTTACCATTTACTTAAACTTTAAAAGGTGCTGCATTATTGACCTATGTGCTTTTTATTCTGGTCAACCTTGAGCGAATTTATTGGCAACTGGTATTAGCAGCAGAAAGCAGATAGCCACAAACCAACTGGATTGCAACAGTGAAGTGTCAAAGATTAGAAAAAACTTCAGATCTGATTTATTTGATTAAGACAACAATTTATAGGTGACACTGTTCATACTATTATGCACACAGTTGCTGAGAAAGGGGCAGAGCTTCAAAGGCCTGTATCATTTCTTTAAAGCATCATATAGAAATACTTTTTCTGAGACTTGATGATTCACCAAAACAAATTAAAACCCATTAGCTGAAGTATGACCATGCTTCATGAGCAGGACATAATGATTAGAAATCAGACTGCAAAAGTGAACTGAGAAATCTGTAAATGGTACAAAAAATTCAGAGTCTTTTTTTGTTAGCAGCTGGATATACAATTCCTTCAGTCCACTGACGGGCTGAAGGTGGCCTGTCCAGCTGCAGGCAGATCATGAGATCCTTGACCTGGGATAAGGCAGACCTCCATAAGGCCAGTAGAAGAGTGGGACACATGAATCGCACACCACTTTAGATCATTACATTTGTCCATCTGGAGCACTACTATAGGAAACTTTTGTGTTTAATTTACTCTTATTTTTAGTCCTGCACAAACCTCTGGTTTCATCATCTGCTCGCTTTTTTTTTGCACATGTGCTCTCTAAGTCTTCTTTGAAGCTGGAGTAAGGTACAATAAACAATGCCACCTTCCTACGCCTCTCTCGTCAATCTTCACAATTTTATCTTATACTTTAAGTAAGTATGACATAAAATGTGCATTTAGTAAGTATTTTTTCCCTTATGGCTCCCTTTTCCTTTCTTCTTTAATGGTGTTTTCATTCAGATTTTAAGTCATTATGATCTGACAGCATTAGAGGTCAAGAGATTAAGACTCACTTGGCTACTCTCATATAACATCAACTCCTATAGTACATTTATTGCTAGGGTATAAGTGAGACACTTTCTGGAGGAGTTTGACATAGCATATGACAAAAATTAAACCTTATTTTTTCTAAATAAGGCCCCTTTTTGGAAAATACCCTTGCTGAAAACAGAGTCAGTCAGACTGTGTTGCAAATGAGTAGGGAAAACAATAGACTAAGAACTTCCAGAAACATACAGCAGATGTTAAAAAGAAACATTTTGCAAGTGATATAGAGACTGCAAAAAATTGTCTTTTAGATGTACAATACAGCTTTCAGGACAATTTATCAGAGGGTGCCAATCACCATATTTCAGTAGTGCTGTGCCAATTTATACCAGTTAAAACTACATCTAAAGTTGAAATACGTGCTCTTTTAGAAGGCAATTCTCATATTGGCATTTTCCCTTAATTTAGTTTGCTCTAAATGAAACCGTCATACAAAAGATAAATTTGAAAACATTTGGACGATATTTGTTCTAGGTAAAATTGAAATGGTGAGTACCAGGACCATCATAAAGCAGTCTTAGCTGTAAGGGAAAGTTCTCACCATAGATACAACATTCCTGAAAATCTAGCTGTAGCAGTTGGTTCCATTTTCTTCTCTCCATAACCTCAGTTTAGTGAAATACTTATGATAATTTTTTTAATACATATTCTGCAATATTTTATATGCCTTACCTAATACCCATCTTTCTGATAAAGATATGATTTCCTGGTATTTCTTTTCTGGTTTTTTTCCTATACAGATTTTTGCTTGATGTAAGGCTTTACATATTTTCCCTCCTGCCAGCTGTATAAGTTCAATTAGCTTTTTGCAGGGTGGCTGACTGGTAGGAGATACAAACATGACAGGCTGGTTTGAAAAGAGATTCTGCTGGTATTTTCCTGTTGATAGATGACGCTGAAGCCTGCAGATCTGTATTTGAGGAAACAAGAAAATTAATTAACCAATGTGTTACATTTCCACTCAAAGTAAGACTAATCCTTGTTTTCCAAAATTCACAAAAAAAAAAAAAAAGAAATATAATATATCACTATGAACTTTACTTTTTCAGGTGTAGCAGAAATTCTTGGGTAAAATATATGAAGAATTTGCTCTACTTGATCAGTTCAATTCCCAAACCAGAGTTTGAGATTATTTCATTATAAGTCAGACATTTTACCTATAGAACTTCTTAAAGCACTTGACAATATTATTTTTCACCATAGTCTTACATTCTTATGTTTATAACGCTGTCCATCACACAGAAATCTTAAAGGATATTATAAATAATTACAGTCTTGTAGCACATATACAAACTGTGATAGCCTTTATAATATATAGTGCTTGTTGGTTTGTACTGGGGAGTTTTACAAGTGTATCTAACTCAGAGTTTAAAATACTTTAGGACCTCTTTTCCCCTCCTGTGTTCTACAGATACAAACTGTATTTTCGCTCAGATGTATGAAATTACACAAATGTACCAGCACTCTGAGTGAAACATTTACCATAAATCCTTTTGCCTCCACAAAACCAAAAAAAGTTCTTTGTGTATGCTGTGCAGCTTGTAACATTTGATCATTATAATAAAAATCCGCTTGATCTATATAAGGCAATTTTTCTTCTCTGTATATACCTGGCAGAACAGTGTTCCAGCAATTAAAGCCATCTCCTTTAACTATAATGTGCATAAAAGCAGTACATACAGCATGTGTACACACCATGGTATGCAAAATAAAGTTTTCATACCAAAATTTAAAGAAAAGTTTGTATTCCTTAGTGAGGTTGCAACAGCTCTGATTTTGTATCGTTTGTCAAAGTTTAGAAAATTTATAATGAGACTGGAGTTAATTGTAAGATGCGAACAAAAAGAAATGTTTCATATTATGTAATGCTTGGAATTTTTCGTACAGATGACAACATGAGCATGGAGGAAAGGTCATTTTGCATACATCTGGTTTATAGGAGACATCTGAGTATGCAGCTGTAGCCAGTGAGAAGGTGTAACTGGAACAGTGGAAGAAATTACCTGTCTTCCTTCAGTCCTGACACAAACATGCTGTGAAAGCATAGGCACTTAAGAATCTAATGTGGTAATCTATGTGCTTGGCAGATGTGCAGCCAAAGTAAGAATCTCCACCTGATTTACAGGGGTTTGTAAAGCCAAACAGTTCCATGGCATGTTCACAGAAAGCAGTCCAAGTGGATTGCCATAGCACGTCTGATCAGTCAGCTACAGGTAGATCCTGCAAAGCCTGAAACCTGTGCTAACGTGGGACTTCACAGATCAGTGGCTCTCTGTCACCGGCCTCTGCTATTCTGGGACGTGCCAATCCCAATCTGAATTTTGAGATCTCCTCCATCAATAAATAATTCAGCTTTCTCTGATTGTTAATTCCTTGGTTGCTCTCCTGAGAATAAAATTAAGTTGATTCTTTGCTTTCTGAATTCACAAAATTATAAAGACAGTGACTGCTATGGATGAAGCAGACCAAAAAGACTCAATCACAACCCAAGAAATACCCAATATTTTCTATTCCTTTGTGAACTTAGGTTTAAAAAGGGCATGGCACACCTAATCCTCTCTCATGGAAGTCAAATAGTTGCTAAATAATTTTGTTGATCACAGGTTCATTGCAGAGTTATACTACAGAATTTGGAGGACCCAAACTTATGGAATGTATCTGATGGCCCCTCCTGCACCCAATGCCTTGCACGTGCAGATCTGGTTTTGGACTCAGTGGAGTACTGCCTACCTCCATCTGAGCAGAATGCTCTTCTAGGAGTACCTGTCTGCTGGGCATCTTGGTGTAATGAAAAACAGAAAATCAATAATTGTACTGTTTTAATGCACGGTATCAGATTTGGAATTCGCTAAGAGTACACAGGTCTTGTGAGGCTTAGAGGCCATGATCACTGTCTTAAAAGGGGACTAGGTCAGGAACATAAACCACTTTGCAATCTGTGATGTACAGAGCAGTGTGATTTTGGAATTACTAGGACTGCAATCATCAATCTTAATTAATTTTAAAACTGTGCAATTGTGAAACTATGAAAGTGCTTCTTGTAAGAACTTTCAGCAAATTAAAGTATGCATTATAGTGAATAATAACAATCTCTTTCTATCACCCTCATAACAGCCTCATGACAAATGCAATGCCATCTTAGTTGATCTGACACAGAGCTCTTTGGAGTTGTTTATTAGCACAAATCAGATGCAACTGATAGAAAAAAGACAGTTCCAAAGAGAGTATAGTGCTAGTTTATCTAAAATAGATTAGATTTAACTAAAAAAGACAGAAGTCACACTGGTTTTGTCAACCTGAAACTTTAATATTTTAAAGATAAAAATTATTAGAACTGAGGAGGTTTTATCTTACGAAGTCAGTAGGACTTGTGTTAGATGGAAGACACAATATAAATTGTTGCGATCTGCTATTTCTGTATTTTAGGGAATATGATTTAAAAGGGCTAATTGTATTCCTGCTTCCTAAAAAAATGCCCCTGAAAGGATTTATTTGCTGCCATTGTAATGAAAACTCATTTATAGGATACATCTTCCTATAGAAACAGCTGTTGGATGAAATTAATATTAAAGCTAATAGCTAATTTGCTTGTTTGTAGCTAATAATAAAATCAGGAAACCCAAATTTTAAAGACCTAACAGCACTCGCCTCAGCTCATGTCCACAATTAGCATGCTTTATTTATTTATTCAGTACATAGTAAGAACACCCAGAGAAGGGAAACTCTGACGTGCCATAGAGTGGGTTTTCCTGAACTGCCTTTACAATTCCCTCTGGGTGCATTACCAGTGCATTTGAGAGGAGGACAGGGTAAGGACACAGCACATCCCGGTGAGGGTGTCAAAGGAAAGGTTCAACATGGAATGTCATCTCTGCATTTCCTTTGTCTGGATCACCACCACCACTTCCCCAGTTGGCTGTGCCTGGATTTGCTCAAGCACACCAGGTCCACTCACAGGCCACAAAGACAAGCAAAAATCACAGCATTTATATTCAGAGCTCAGAGAGGAGTCTGGAAGGGTAACTTTGCTTTCTGGCCCGCTGGCCTGAAAGTTACACTGCTAGCCAGCTGCTGAAGGGCAGCCAGCTGACCACACAGGCTTTGGCGGGGGGATGAGAGGGCACAATCAAGCTCTTACCCCTGAATTGACTCAGCTGCCTTTGCAACATCAAAGCCTTTGCAGCACCCTAGGGTTGCTCCCGGCCCTTTGAAACCGTACCCATTTCATGCAAACTTTTACAAATAAATAAATAATTTCTTAGCAGAGACCAAGCCTGGGAAAATATCAGACCCCAAAAGCAACTATTTCCACAAGTTGTGTATCTATAAGTCAGTAGTTATGATTACAGTTATGTCAGTGCCTATTAGCACTGATTTTTCCTTTCCAATGGTATTCTTTAGCAGATGGACACTAAAACAAAGTATTATAAACCCAACTGTTTAATTTTTTTGGTAAGACTCTAACCACGAACCTCATCCTTTCACTAGCTGGATGAATGGCAGGAAGGCACCTTTTACATGCATACATTTCTCATAAATGAACCATTAATTCAGTTGTTTGTTTGAACCTAAGTTTTAATGGAAAAAAAAAATCACTGTTGACAGAAGTAAAACTTAATGAGAATGTTTGACAAATAAATAAAGCCTTTGCTATAAAATAAAGAAATCCCCAAAATTTCATCAACTATTGTCCCTCCTGTGACTCATTTTCAATCCCCCAAGCAAAAAGAGCATATAGTATAAAACCCCCTAAACTTTGTAGATTTGTCTAGGACTGTATGAAAATAGCTCCTGCTGGGTGAGATGCCAGAACAAATACAAAACTCCATAAACTCCATAGGAGACAGCTATGAAGTGCCACAAAGGTATTATCTCTGAATAATACCTGAATTCACTCAATATGTAAGAAAATAATTATTTTGGATGTACTTGGAAATTTTTAAGCACTGAAACTGCTAATTTCCTATATACAGCACTCAATTTTCAGTGTCCAACTTCCAGAAAATAGCACATGAAGAAATTTCCAGTCTAAATTGCTATCTGAATAATAATACTTCACAAAAATGAAATGGAGAGTATGGTTATGATTTATTAAAGTTAATATAAATTGTATTTGTAGCCTAGAATTGATAATGTGAAGTACTAGCTTCAAAAATATATATAATATAGTCATCTTTAATGATTACGCATGTCTGAAAACTTGTGCATTCACTGCACAATCAATGTATCCATTATTAATCTTCACTCTTAATTTCAATTACTTACTGGAGATAAATAAATCTACAAAACATCCTTACGATTTATTTAATCATTAATATTTGAGGACTTAATATAGCATTTATGAAATCATGGAAAGCTGGAGTTATGTCTTGGTTATTGTTAATTGCAAAAATAATTTATATATTCTATTAAATGCAAACAGCAGAAAATGAAATTGCAGACACTAGTTTTAAGAGAGAAGATTGTATATTTTATGGTTTATATCTATCCAAAGACCGAGTATTATTTCATTTGAAACTGATGAGAAATTGCTCATTTTCAGTAAAAATAAAACTGACTCTTGAAATTTTAAGGATTAGTTCACTACTCTGCAAATATTAAATGACAAAACCCCCACAAAAATGATGAACAACAAACCCCACAGGCTTTATGCTTTGATAATGTATAAATTTAACAATAAAATACATATAAAATAGCATATTAATTTTAATATAATTTGTGGTGTTGCTGGGAAAGTATTAAGCTCTAGGATTTTAATAGTCATATTATTTCAGTACGGCTCAATATACTGTCTAAGTAATGTTTACATTTTCAGTTACTATAATTCTTTATGAAGCCCTTGTGAGGAATGAAATCAAAATTATATCTCTGTTAGGAATCGTTACACTTGCATGGTGATATGCAGTCTTGTACAGTCCATCATTTAGTAAAAATTTTAAAGAAAAACACATATGTGGAGCCCCATGTATATGTAGAGATCAAGGGCTTACATCTACACGTGGAGCCTCAGCCTGCTTCTGATAAAAAGGAGAGTATTGCAGTGTGCAGACTTCTGAAAGTACAGTTATCCTGCAGTGAGGAATTTGCAGAATCTGCAGGACCCTACAGGGATCAAGGAGGTTTGCGTTAACAATGCAGTACTGCTGCAAGACAAAGAAGAAATACTTTCTTTTTCATCTTTCTAAATATCAGGTTTAATAGGATAGAAGCAACTAATCAAGTACCAATCTATTTTTGTAGGAAAAACATGTGCCATACATTTTCAACTTTAACTAAAAGCTCATAATTTAGTTTGATTTTTTTTTATTTTAGCACTTGGCTGAGTTTTTTTAACGTGTTGAGAATACTAAAATTGAAATAATATTCACTAAAAGCTTTAAAAATTACATTGAAATGCAGCACTAGACAAATAAATTGGTGCTTCCTGGCATGAAAAGAGCATGTTAAGAGCTGGAAACAACTTCCTGCAGCTAGCAGTTTCACAAAAAATAGATCCTCAGCTTTGAAGAATCTTGTCTAAGTTAATGGCACACCACACTGATTCAGGACCCCACTGGTTCAGGACAAAATGCCATACTATTATCTCAACAGCACCCAGAACCTTCTTCCACTCTTTGGTACAATATGCATTTGTTATTGTTAGTGATGTTTTTCATTCTCAGAGCAAAACTCAACTTGCAACATTCATCCAACATTAATAACAAATATTGCATCTTTATCTCTATTTATTGAAACAATGCTTTCTCATTGGTTATTGATATGCTCTGGCTGAAATAGAAGCTTCCGGTCTGCCAAGCCTTCAGACAGCCAGAAGCGAGAACATACGTTTTGAATGCTTGATAACGCTACATCAGCACCCCAGCACACACACCGAGATTGTGCACAGGCAAACTGGCCATAGGTTTCTGCAGTAGGAGACGACTGGTGCTCTGAGCCAGGAGCCAGAACTGGAAGAGGATAGAGTGGAAAATTTGGTCCAGAAAAAAGAAACCTCCAATGTCTGGTCTTGAAAAATAAAAAGGAAAGTAAAAGGAGAAATGGCATACAGTCAAGACTCTATTATCTGGAAAGTTCTTCAAAACAGTTTCTTCCCCTCCTCTCATACTCCTACATATAAGAGTTTCCTGGCCAAGGCGAGGGCGAAAGGAAGAACACTTGAATCCAGACAATTTAGTTGATATTGTCTCTTTGTACTGAGTTTGGCAGACAACAGTACTTCTCTCAAATCCCACAGACTGATTTCACCAATTTATTCTCTGAAAGACCGAGTCCCAGTGGAAATACTGTATAAAAATGTTTGGCAAATAAATCTACTGTTTGGCGGATATTCAAAAGTATACTGGAAGATGTCTGAACCATTTTTTTTCCGGCATAGCAAATTTTTGTAGGAAAAAGATAACAAATCACTTATTTTTAGTTTAATTTCCTTGTTTTCCAGAGATAGAACTATTTTTAAAAACAACATAATTCATGTAATCAAATATAGATTAATAAAAAAACAAACCAGGGTAAAGGAGTAAGTCCTTTCCCTTTTGAGAATAACTATGACTTGCAAATCAAGGAGCTGTATTTCCAATATATATAATTTAAAACCACTCTGATAATATTGTAAGATTTGGTCACTTTACTGTAACTATTCGTTTACAACTTCAAAAATATTCTGAAATAAATATACTTGCATTTGGTTTCAATACAAACTAATTATTTTTGAAATTAAAAAAATTCTTTAATTACAAATTAGCTAATGAAGGAAGGATTTTTCAGGACTAGAAATTTAAAGCTTTCTTCAGAGATACCTCAAAACTTGTTCTTCCTCTATTTTGTCTTATTTCAAGAGAACCCAAGTGATACCAGGCAGTGATAAGAATGAAAATTGCAAATTTATGTCAAAATTCTGCAAAAATTACCAATTATAATTGAGCAGTGTTTTCTTCACCGGAATATCAGTAAAGCAGCCCTGTTCTGTGCCTCATGCCAAAGTAGTGTATGAGTGTGGCACATACACCTCTGAGCCCTGCACCAGTGGCATACCATGAGGGTTACATGTACTACGTGTGACAAGTCCCCAAGAATCCCAGTAAAATTCAAAGACTGAAATTTTTCATATCCATACACAATCTAGTCCAATGCTTATCTTCTCTCACAGTTAGAATGCTTTCCTTAATGATACAACCTAAATTGCCTCTGATGCATTTTCAGCCCATTATTTCTTGTGCTAGTGCCAAGGGACATGGAGAACAATTTCTTCTTTTCCTCTTTGCAACAACCTTTAAATATTTGAAGACAGTTATCATGTCTCCACTCAGTCTTCTCTAGACTAAACAAACACAGTTCTTTCAGTCTTTGCTCTGGGGTCATATTTTGTAGACCTCTGATCGTTTTGTTATTCTCCCCTGGATTTTTGCCAATGGATTCCACATCTTTCCTGAAGTGCAGTGCCCAAAACTAGGCATGGTATTCCAGCTCAGGCCCCACCACTGTTCTCTGCGCACTGCAGAGAGAAACAATTCATGTTTCTTATGCTTAGCATTCCTGTTAACAGGAATGTATGCCTGCTTCTTTCATCTGAGTATGACAGAGGTTACATATATGGTTCAGATCCTCTAAAATACCGAGTCACTCTTTGGGCAGAAATATTGCATTGTCACTCTGTACGTGATTATTTCTCTTCCTGTGCGCTTGTCTTTACTGAACTCCATCACACTTATTTCTGACCATTTCTTCTATCTCTCAAGGTTGTTTTAATTCCAATCTGTTGTAACTTAGCCCTGGTGGCAGCTAAGCACCACAGAGCCGCTTGATTCCCCACTCTGCGGGATGTTGGAAGGGAGGAAATTCGCAAGGGTGAAAGTGAGAAAACTTATGAGGTGACATGAAGACAGTTTAGTAATTAAAAAATTGACAGAGTGAATCTCCAGTTCCACTACTTTAGGTCATGATTAATCAGATTTTACAGCCTGGTACCTTAGCAAAAGCCTAGACAACAAACACAGTATATGGATGCAATAGTTGCACGTTTTATGCCAATGGTTCCTACATGTGCTGGTGTGGTGGACACATTATGTTTATGACAAAGAGCTCATGTGAGCATATATGGATCTTCTGTGCAGGAGACCTAAGAGACCAACGTTGAATCTACCATTTTATATCTGGTATTATTGGTAGGACTCTCCAACTAACTCAGTTTGTAAATGCATGCAAGTTCATATGTCTCAAAACCACAAAAGAAGGAAAGTAAGAACAGAAAGTTTCTTCCCTTAATTCAGCTGACAGTTAAACAAAAGCAGCTGAGACCACATACAAATCAAGAAAATCTCTGCCTCCAAATAATTTGATTTAGACAACCAGCCATGACTTTAAAAGGTATGTAATATATACATAGACCTGTTTTTCCTCACAGCTGACAAAGATCTATTTTTGATGGATCTACCCTCACTGGACCTTTGGCAAAATTATACTTACATTTTTACTGGTCTAGTTTAGTGCAATTTTGAAACTAATCTGTTAGTCATTCCCATTGAGTGTACTTTTAGTTCTCACAGTGGAGCAGCCATCGGGGCACAGAGTGTACTCCGTTTGGATAGAATACACTCAGAAGATGGGCTCGGTTCAGGGGAGCAGGCTGGAACAAACCCAGGGCCTGAAGTGTGTGGTGTGCACGGTGCTCTCAGCACTCACTCACACACTCTGCAGATCCCTTTCCATTCACCTGGATTACTGACTCCTAGACACAGGCACCAGGGAGCATGGAATCACTTCTGGTGGATGTAATGGAGTAGCGATATGGGTATGGGATGCTTCTTTCAAATGGAATTATTAACTACACAAAAATAATGACCTCCACTAAATGTAGCCTATCTTTTAACAGTTGCAACTTGCCCATATTGGTATCTCATAGTTCATTCTCATATAGCAACAAAGAGGAGGAAGATTAGTTGTATTTTGGCATTTATTCCCTCATATTGCAACCATTTACCCATATTTTATATAAGGTATCCTCTAGGCTTACTGAACTCTCCCAATCCACATAAGGAAAATTGTTTGTTGGGTTTTTGTTTTAAGCAGATCAGTGCCTATTGCATGAGACTAGTACGTTATTAATTTCAGCAGAGTAGTTTAAGGAATCAAGTATTAATGAAGTAAATAGCAATGTTTAATCATATGGGAGTAAACATATCAGCATTTTCATGGACTGAAAGAATACATTTCCAGATAACTATATTTCAGTGACGAAAGACCACACTGAAACAGAAATTCCATGAGCTAATAACATGCTGCACTTAATGGAAAACAACTTGATACTCCCCGTGGTTAAATACTACAAATAATGAAGACACAAGGCAGGGAAGCCTAGTATTTGCATTAAAGAAAAAAATTTAAAAATTATAAGCTTGTTTCAACTACCTTAGCCTTTTCAGATACTGAATCATTTTGGACAGTCCAACTTTTTTTTAATCAACACAGGATATTGTGCAGTGAGTTTCGAGAATGACATTTATTTTGCTGGCTAAGGGAAGTGGGGAATCCTTCCATTTGCCTTTAACAGTAAATGGTAAATCCAGTGCTGTCAACAGATTTGCTATACCTGGCAATGTGCAGATGAATAATACTTTGATAAATAAAAGAGTTTTCTATTCCAATAATAACAAAGTGAGTGATCTTGTTGAAAGGAAAAGCCTGGCAAATGTGAAGGGTTACAAAGATGTTCCCGAAAGGCTCACTCCCCAAACAGTTGTATTAACCCACAATAAAAGTAATCTTAACATTAAAAATAATTGCTAGTTTTAGCTTTAAAATATGAAAATGTGAGTCCTTTTGCTGTGTCTCAACAGGCTGAAATGTTTTACATGAAGGCAGAGTACATTCTTCTCTCTACTCTTCAGTTTTAACTGAATGCCATTGCAACGCCCAGCAGTAAATCAGTGTGGGCCAAACATGAATATTTTTGAGTGTCATTTGAGTTTGAGAGGCTACAGTAAGTGATGGGAACACAATTGTCTTGGGAATCTACAAATAACTTTAAAAAAGCTCATAAATCTGGCTTTCATGTTTTGGTTTTCAACAGCTTTATGAAATATGTCAAAGCTTGAACACAGTGAGTTCGTTTTCCTTCAGATTTCTGAGGACTGACTTTTCTCAATCTTTTTTGATATGCTGCAGAGAAACAAAAAGGACTTGGCTTTCAAAAATCAGGCATCAGCAAATTAGTTTTTTTTAAAGTTGCTTTCTTATTTTAGTTTTTTTTTTTGTTTCAACAGAGGAAAAACTAAGTTGGGCAGCCTAAAGTATTTCCTCATCAAAAAAACCACAAACTGTTTCAGTTTGTGAACATATATATTGTGAAATATATTACAACATACCAGACCAAATATTAATGAAACTGTGATGTATAAGTAAAAAGATTTTTTTTTTCTTAAATGGTTTAAAAAAGATGCATAATAATGACTAAGCACAACAGAAACCTAGAGAGCTGCATTCACAAGTCCCATGCAAACTCTCTACTTACAGGGAAACACATGCACTACAGTGATAATTAGCAAGGAACGCTTGGTTTTTAAAACATGAACTAAAGGGTCAGTTGAAATTACATCAAAGTTCAACAGAGAAAAGTCTTTAAAATTGTCTGAGAATCACAAAAATGAGTCCACTCAAAGATGTTACTTGGTATCACACATGGTGCCCCTGCTGTGGAATGCTGCCAACTGCAAAACTAGACCTGATTTGGGTTGCTCTCAGAAACTCCCAAAAGAGCTGCTATCATGATTACCTCTGGTCTATAACTTCCCTGAGTAGTACTCCTTGGCAGGAATACTTCTTTATGTGTAATAACATCTCCTCTTCACTTAATCTATGTCACAAATTGGAAGATCCCATAGGAAGAAGGGAAAGCAGAGATATTTAATCCTCCAGCACTAAAGGTAGCAAGTGGAGTTGCCAGCACACACAGAGCAAAAAAACCCCGTAGGTGTTCAAATATTTGACCAGGTGCTTTTTAACACATTTTAAAATTACCATTTCTCAAGAAAAGTTTTTTGGAGAGGACCGCTTTCCTCATAGGTGCTAAACAAAAGACATGATTAACGATTTATATTTCAAGATTATTTTCATGAACTATTGTACTTTTTAGCATGACAATAATATAAGAACTTTGACTATATTGTGGCAGCAAGCTGGGATGTTCTTCTGTATAGCTGAGAGAGAAATATTTATGTTGTGAATACAGAGTAAATTTAAAGCTATGAAAGTTGGTAGGGTAACGGCCAAGTACCTGACACTAAATTTACTCTCTTTGCTCTTCTTATTTCCCAAGCTAAGGATAAGCATTTGAAAAGGATTTGTTTTAATAAAGTGAAAAAATGAATTCACAAACCACAGTGGTAAGTTGTGCATAGTAACAAATGACGCTCTTCTAAAAATAACTGATTCCAGTATCTGTTTAAGGAATTGATGCTTACCAACTTGTGAGCTAATACACCAAACACATTTACAGCAGATTACCCCACTGTTTTCTTCTCAAGATTCTACAGGAGGCAGAACAGAGACTGTGTCAGTAACCTGATCAAATGCTGGAGGAAAACAGAAGTCTAACATGTTGTTGCTGTGAGTAAGAAATTTGAAACATAAGCCTTATTTAGAATATAATCTTATTCCTGAGTAGGATTTCAGATACATTTGGGATTTCAATATATAAAAGTATTTCCACTTTTTCTTCTTTTTTATCACTTATTTCTAATTTAACTTTTTTTTTAGTGACAAAGGTAATGGAACAATATTAATTTCATTTATTTGCTATTTGCATTTGGTCTTGCAGGAACTGTCTTAATGAAGATAAAATGAAAGTATGACTCTAAAGGCGAAGCTATTGAAGTGGAAATCTGAAGTGGCAATCTAAAATCAATTTACAGGAAGTCCACTTCTGTATACTGAAAATGTAATGGTGATCTTCAAAAAACTTTTTTTTTTTTTAAAGAAATATTCTTGTAAATTCCATATGAAATTTGGGTTTGTTTTAAATTTGAGCTTGCCAGCTATGACGCAGTTAAATACAGAGAACTAGGCAGACTTATTATGGTTGTGGACTTGCAGTGACTTTTCATGCTAGCTGGGCAAAGTTTGTAGGGTCAAACTCCTGACCCTGTCCTCCTTTCTGAGTTCCTTTCCTATATTCCTGCCGTTCTTCGTCTAAGAATGGAGCAGGATTGAGTGTCTACTACTTTCTAGTCTATCTGGGTTTTATGTGAAGTACTTTAGCTTTAGTGAAAACAGAAAGCCTTTTCAAGAGGCTGTCATTGCATTTCTGTCATTGCATATGCAAGAAGTTCCAATTTGAAAATGAAATGACACTCAGCAAGTACTGTACATAAAATATGAGCAACTGGGATTTGAATTTAAATGCAAGATAAATACTCTGAAGCACAGAAACAGTCACAGTCTTCAAGCAAAACTACTAGTTATTTTCTAGTCACACATCTGGATATCTTAGATAAAATACAAATGCTCAATAACTCCTCTCCTGCAAACTAGTTTTCCAGTAAATGTATGTACATAAATATGTATCATATCTGGCTCTGTCCCAATCCAGAATTCTCACTAAAATCCATGGGAATAAGGTGGGTGTTTCAGGAATACAGCTTTAGTCCTATTACAATGCAAACTCTCATGATGTAACAGAGGGTGGTGTTTGTTTGCACACATCCTATTCTAAAGTATATACGCTGCTCAGAGAATGAGGAAAAGGAATCTAATCTGGCTAGTCCTGCATAAGGGAAAAAGTTTAAAAATGTCCTGCACACTCACTGGATCATGTGTCTATTTTTATTTTAAAATTCTATTAGGTTTAAAATTGAGGAGCTAATATGGTAGTTCCAATGCTACCTGTGGAATTTTTTCTCAAAATGACATTATTGATTAAAGTATAATGCATTTGTCCTTACGCTGTGGACTGATACTGGGAGAGCTATAAAGCCAACATTGCTCAGACTGTTAATGGAAGCAAGAACTCACTGCACAACACTGGAATACTCCTGGGGTTAAATAGAGAAACAGTAATGATGTGATTTGGAGGGAATTAAATAAATTCTTCGTATTAAGAAAAGGCCAGTGTCATACAGATATTGAAGGAAGGGGAAAGCTAACTCTTCTCCTGAGAAGATACACACATAAACTCCAAAGTGGTTTTTAATGATTTCACAGCTGAACAAAACTACATGATATCATCTCTGCTATATAACAGACCTCTTATTACAAACAAATATGACAATTAATAATTAAATAATCCCATACTAAACTTAAAACAGTAGTTTTAACAATTACGACCTTATCACAGCTGATTACCTCTCCAGTTTGAAGTAAAGCTGAAATCAGGTATGAGATGACTAGAGAAGGAAAAATCAAAATAGTTTGACTAGGCAAGTTTTATATTATTTCATAAATAAAAGGAATACATCAGGTTTCTTATGCTCATTAAAAGCCGAATATATTCACTGAGACACACTCCAGTAGTGCCAGCATGATAGAGTCACAAAGCATGTACATCAGGGTGACAGCTAAAAAGCAACAGAGAGCTTTGCACATAATCTAAAACTAAATCTGTATGTAATTTCCTTCCCTTTGTTAAGTGAAGATTAAAACTAAATCAAGGGGAAGCCTTCTATGAGGCTACTTCCAACAACAGATGACTCAACTAGCACCTGAGAATTTGTTGTGCTTGTGTGTACTGAGGTTCTGAACTTCCTGTTTCAATAAAATACCAAACAAGTTGTGTTTCCTTTACAAATAAGCTATTACATCAAACCCTGTTCCTATAATTTCAGTTTTTGTCCACATTCCAACGTTTTCTTTGGCAAATGTAGAAACATTCTAATTAAAGAGAAGAGAAAAACAAGCATCATTCATTATGGTAAGAATGAATGCTCAAGAGAACATCCTTACTGGTTACTTGTTCATTCAGTTTAATTTGGCTTTTTAAGTGCACTTAATTATGGCATGCAGTTCTCTGAGAGAAAACATGGGTAACAGGGTTTCCACTAATAGTGCCTTGTGAAAACTATTAAAGGTAATAATTCCTCTAATGTCATATAAATGTAATACCACCTGTGTAAAGTAATTAAAAATATTTTTAGAATACCATAATACTTGAAATATACTATTCTTTAACATATCATTTAAAATTTTTTTAAGCGGAAATGTTCCTGTGTTTTCCTCAGCATGATCTATAAGATAAAAGCAATAAGAATCCTTTCCAATATCCTCTTTCCTTAATTTTCACAATTTTTGTTAATGTTAGATTCCAGATGAAAGACCTGTGTCTACTTCATTTGCAATTAACCATGAGAAAGACAAATTCCCATGAAAAGGTAAATACCAGACCTGCAAGAACAGCATAATGTAATTGTCTGCTTAAGTACAATACAACATATACATTACAGCATATGTGGTTTCTTTCCTAAATTTATTTAACCACAGAATTGGAAGTGCTGATTTACCAAGGCAGAAGCTCAAACTTAAAATGACACTATAAAAGGAGTTATTCAAAATCACATTTTTTTGATTAATTTTAAGTCCATGTGTACATTGTATCTTTATGGAGAGCACTGCTTCTGTGTCTTTTAAACCAAAGGCTTCCAGGAAATGAAGCTAAAAGCCCAGTCAGCTGCTCAGGGTTGTGTTCTAGACAAATCTGGAATGCAGTAGAAAAAACATCCACTGTAGATGGTTAAAGCCAGTAGAGGATGCCGAAAACTTCTGATAAAAGAAATAACCGCTACGATGTCTGCAACACTCTCCAAAGGCAGCATGAAAATAGAAATAGTGCAGTTAATCCTGGAAAAACCCTAAGTTTGAGAAATGATCTCATCAAAAAGGAGAATGACTTGGCAGTGTTGTTGAGGAGAAGCCAGCAGCCCTAAAGCAGTGGTGAGATGCTCTAGGGGAAAGCACACAACAGGAGATTGGATGGCAGTGTGCGCTCACAGCCCAGAGAGCCAACAGTATCCCAGGCTGCATCAAAAGCAGTTTGAACAGCAGGAGGGGATTCTGCCCCTCTGCTCTGCCCTCTTGAGACCCCACCTGGAATGCTGCATCCAGCTCTGGGGTCCTCAGCATGAGAAGGGCATGGAACTCTTGGAGCAAGTCCAGAGGAGGTCACAAAGGTGACCAGAGGGCTGGAGCACCTCTCCTACGAAGACAGGCTGAGAGAGTTGGGATTGCTCAGTCTGGAAGAAGAGAAGGCTCCTGGGAAACCTTAGAACAGCCTTCCAGTACTTTAAGGGGACGACAAGAGAGCTGGAGAGAGACTTTTTACAAGGGCATGTAGTGACAGGACAAGTGGAATGAAGATGAAGGAGGGTAGGTTTAGATTAGATACTAGGAAGAAATTTTTTACTGTGAGGGTGGTGAGGAACTGGAATAGCTTGCCCTAATGGATCCCTGGAAGTGTCCAAGGCCAGACTGGACGGGGCTTTGAGCAACTTGGTCTAGTGGAAGGAGGTCTCCTTGTCCATGGTGGAGGGGGTTCAGCGTGATGATCTTTAAGGCCTCTTCCAACCCAAACCATTTTGTGATTCTAGGAATCTCCAGAAAAAAACCAACCAAACACCAAACAAAAAACCAAAACCAACAAACAAACCCTAAGCAAAAAACTCAAGAAAAAATATTGTCTACTTTTAATATCAGATGAACCACTATGCATCTCAGCATCTCCTACATAAGTAAGCAGCAACCAGCCCAATCCACATCACACAGACAATAATAATAATTGGATCACACTGCGGTACTGCTTCAAGAAGCACATCTTTTGTTTCATAAGTATGAGCTTAGCCAGACCAAAAACCCAATGGGATGGGACAAACAGATCTTTCAATTATTTATGCCATTCCTGTTTTATAGTTTCCCTTCTAGGCCACCATCGACTCAACTATATAGTTCCACATATAGTGCAAAACTTCTTAATTAACATCATAGTTATCTACCTCCTTCATGCTAGACTAAACCCAGAACTTCAATAACAGTCCTCAATAAAATCTCTAGAGTTTGGCCATGCTTTGTGTTGAAACTGCGGCTGTTTCGAGGTGCTTACAAATGTACCTTGATTCAGGCAGGGATCTCTGAGGCTAGGCAAAACTTTTGGTAGATCACTAAAGTTTTGGGACAAGTTTTTCAGTTTTAACATGTTAGTGAAGACCACTTTAAACTGATTCTTAAATGTGTATTTCCTTTGATTTTAGCAAGTTAGTAGTAAACAGAATTTTTACACTTTTCCCCTGGACTGTGCAAAACGTATTAGTTTAAAAGATAGATACTAATTAATAGTTACTGTTAAAACAGCCAAGAAAATTCCACCCCATTCAGACTGCCCATAAAATTCCTGTCCCTCAGGCAAACACACTGCTGTTAGACTTCTCTCTCCATAATAGATTTAATAGTAGGCATGACATGCAGCAAAGACTATTGAAGGTGACCAGAATCAGGATGCCTCATCTCCACAGGTAAAAGTCTCTCATGTGAACCACTGGCAGATTTTTCTGCTTTAAATGAATTTGATAAAGCCTCCAGGCCACAAATAAATCTGGTAGAATGAAATATGGGTAAAGTATGACCTTTCATCATATTGGGAAAAAAAGAAAGGATAGAAATATTCTTCTGAAGATCAAAAGGTCCCTGGTGCAGACACTAGTCTTTGTTTTGGATTTGTACAATTCATTTAGATGCAAAATCTGGTTTTACGTTCAGTGGAAAATAATGAAGAAATACTACCTTTGTAATGGTACTATACTGACTAGCAAAGTGAGGCTCTTTTTTCATTGCAGCCTCTAGGACCAACTTCAGGCAAATATTAGGTAATATGTTTTAATAATTATGAATATAGACCATCTTTTAAATACTTCTGATAAATAAGTTCAATACACAAGACATAAATCATTGTAAGAAAAACATGACAATGGAACTTCTTGCCTTTGAAAAAAACCTCCAAGGTCTACAATAGAATCTCATCAACACATAATAAATCACAAAACAGTAAGAACAAGTACAGAAGTATGTTCGTATACAAAAACATATACTCACAAGCACAATAAGTCAAAATCATTGCAAAGTAAATCAGCTGAAGATGGAATTTAGTTCAACAAGTATCTTATACATACATTTTAAAACTGATTTTTTTGTGTGTGCGTTTGTGTGGTTGGAGAAAAGGTATGGGACTTAGGAATTAAAGGAGCCTATTAAAATTCTTATATCAGGGAAACTAAGACTAACAGGAAAAAATCTGGCACATATCCATGGAGTATTTTCTTCATATTAGCTGTGAATTACTTCAGCCTCAATTCCGGAGGACAGAATTCTGCAGTTAAGACTGTACCTTAGACACACTTATGAAAGTACCTGAGAAGACAAGCTGTATCAGCTAGAATGTACTAAAATGTAATGCTCTCAGGAGATGTAACTGAGAAATACATTCAGAAAAATATCAGGTCTGTAGGCCATGATCCGACCCTATAGAGACATTGTCATGGACTTCAGTGTCATACTCTCTTCCAAGAACATGAACAGAATTGCAGTACAACCTTTTTGCTTATGACTAATAGAAGAAAGAGCAAGGAATTTATTAAAAATAAGGGAACTTTAATTAAATAAATGAGTCGTTTTTGCTGGAACCATTGCATGACGCTGTGTTTTGAGGGAGTCAGATTTGTAACTAATTTTATTGCCTGGATATAGTGTACTACAACTATAATAAACAAAAGCCAACAAGAGCATCTCAACAGCTGTCTCCACTAAAACTTCCAGACCAGAAATTTTCCCTTCCCAGCAAAGCTATAAAGGGTCCCCACAAAGTTCCACCATATTTTGGCTTCTTCAGCTATTCCATCTAGAACTACTGTTAAATAAATGATAAAATAATGATAAGAGCCCATAATTCAACTCATTTTTCCTCTTACAAAACAATTTCTTGACATACACATTCTTCTGTGCTACATAGAAGAAGTTCTCTACAATTTCACCTTTTAAATAAATTGAATGTATTTTGGACTGACAGCATTTTAACTATTACAGATAAACACTGCATAGAAGCCTGGTTTACTGTTATGCAATAAAATATGCATAAATAAATTGTACATAAACAATTTCCTTCTACCATAACAAGTGTGAGGATCAAGTAAGACAAAGCTGGATTTCTGTTAGCTACATAACCCCTGCGGGGCTCCAATGGCTCTAACCAACAAAAAATCATTATATGCCACAGCCAGGAGGTTTTCTAGCACATTCTGGTCTCATGAAATTCTCATTCTTCCATTTTGTTCATATATGGAAGACAGAACACTACTTTTTCTGCCACTACCATCCATACATGCAGTACATTTCACTCATAAAATACTGAACATGTTCAGAGAAACCTATTTTACTGAAGGATAAAGGTATTTACATGGCAGTGACTAAAACAACCATGATATTTCTAGGCATTCGGATAATACACATTACTTACCCTAGGAAAAGAATATTAAAGCGAAAAGCTGATTATTAGCATCAAGCACTTTTGCAAAGTGTACATGACTATCTGCCAGAGAGCTTGTAATGAATCACACAGGTAAACATGATCATGGTGCAACATCACCAGGAAACAAAAGAAAAGACAAAGGCACATAAATGTAACAATTTTTTTTCTACTCTGGAAAAAGATCAAAGTAAAACTTTGATTATGTTTTTAAATGATAACACAGTTTCCCCAACTGCTGATTTTCTAGAAGTGCAAGATTACAGTTCAGATGATAATGTAAAAGCATGTGTAATGCACACAATTGTGTTACAACTGCAGCAAAGCAGAAATTTACCAAATCTACATCAACAGAACAATATAAACCTCTGTTCTTCCTAACAATTAATACTGGCTGCAAAGATGACTGGGCCTGGCTCTGTTCTTATTACCTGTACACTAGTTTCAGCTTCCTTACTGCAAGCTTTGCTTGCTCTTCTGGTACTTTGTTATCACAATATTTCCCTTTTAAACACATCCTAGGGTTTCTTTTCATTTAAGAATCATGTCCTTTCAAGAAACTCAGAAAACAACCCAAAAGCAAACAAACA
>WEIT01018260.1:0-23334 GCA_013389985.1 Dryoscopus gambensis
ATGACCATCCAACATTTTAGACCCATTGTGGACATATCTGTTCAGTTTACTACTTAACCAAATCCAAGTGCATCCCTGAGTACTCATTTGCCTCTGCGAGTGTTTCTCCGCAAATGAGAAAATCTGTTGTTCCTCATATTTTTATTGCTTTTTTTCCTGCTCTACCTTCACATTCATGTCAACTTTCTCCTCTCTTAATATTGCTTTTGATATTATCATCTCTGTTACCAACTCAAAATAGCTCCTTAACACCCCAAAACATAAAATGACTATTTTCTCAGCTTTGAAAATAGAACTAAGAATGTAGAGCATTATAAAACGTGAGCTTACAACAGCCAGTGGCCTTCTCATATACAATGGAGTGAAAAAGGAATATCACAAGTGCTAACAAACATGATGGCAAGGACAATGGTTTTCTCATTGTTAGAAAGTGGTATCATTTCATATTAGGAGAAAGAAGAATGTCTGGAGTAGAGTCTGTAACATGATTAATACCACTTTGAAGCCACCAGTGAATCAATCTGCTAATGAAAAAGAAAGATAATGCAATACTGCCCTCATCCATAAAAAAACTCTCCCTCAGGAAAGATGAAGTAAAAAGACACTTTTATAAAAACCTTGTAACTCTCAAATTTCAGTCCTCCAAAATAACACATTGTCATGATTAAGGAGGAAAAGAGAATGAGTAGAAATCAATGCCAAGGAATAAGAGGAATCATATAAATGGTGAGAGTCACATAGTATCACTTAATTTTGCTGTATCTAATCTGTGATACTGAGAAAAACACAGATGAACTGAGATTAAATTTCTGCTAACAAAACCAACTGTATATTTACTGATTCAAGGCAAAAGAATGTCAAATGAAGTTTAAAGTGAGTCCAGCTATGACGCAAATCACAGAGCTCTGCTGAGGGAAAGACTTGTTATGATACAGAGTTAATAAAGCACATCAGCAATACAGACTAAATGCAATAAATATAATGTAGCTTTCTTGAAAAACAGCTTTTCTAGTAACAGGCAATATATTTTATTTGACCAACTGGCCCAGCTGGAAAACCATAACAGCTATATCCCCTGATTTATTCAGACAACACCTCTTGCTATAAATCTGGCTTCTCGTATACACTGAAACCATTAAGGCTGTCGAAACAGTACAACTAGAAAATCTAAAAAGCACAACATATGGACAACAAGTCAAAGTTTAAAACTGGAGGAATTTAAAAAGGTTACTTTATGAAAGGTTGAAGTTGTAATGACATCAAAACACAGTAAAGAGAACTAAAGAAGAGGTAAGAATTTCACAGGATAAAGAAATGTGTTTAGCAAACAGTCACCTAAATTAGTTTCAATATTTTAATTGCAGAATATTCTGAGCTGGAAGGGACCCACAAGAATCATTGGGTCCAGCTCTTAAGTGGATAACCTATACAGGGATCAAACCTACAACCTTGGTGTTGATCAGCACCATGCTCTGACCAACTGACTTAATAACTTCTCCTTTCTCATGTTCTGTGACTGTGGTTCTTCTAAGAAATTCTTGTGATACTTTATTTGCAAGAGTCTTTCACTTGCTTTGATCTTATCAGTAATCATTAGTTATCCCTTCCTCTTCCAAACAAAACCGATAACTTTTCTTCATGGAAGATGCTGCTTGCCTTTAGATTTATGAGATTCAGACCTGAGATTTTCAAAAATGGGTAAAATGGTGTATAGTTAATTCTTATTTAATTTTTTTCAATTTTGCTACATTTTGAGAAAGTATCCATTACCAAATAAAATGATCTTCAAAATTTACCTGACTGTCACCTGAAATTTATGCTTGGTTCAATGTATTTCACTGACTTGTGCTCGTTAGCCATCTCTTGGTACCTGCTTTGTAAAGTAGCTTGAATATCCTCTAAGGCTATAATGTATGATTACATACACTGGAACCCACTAGATAAAAAGGGACCCATTTTGTATGATTTTTTTCATGGATACTCCCTTAAAACAAGAAACGAGCAGCTTTGTCTTTTCTACTGCTGTATTTCAAAGCTTAGTGCTATTAGAATTGTGAACAAACCTCATCTTCACGAAAAATCAGTGGCAGTCTCTCAGCTCAGCTGGTCTGCATGGATCTGTTTTAATTTTTGAGGCTATTATCTGTAAAAAGAAGGGAGGACTTTTCTTTCTTCTGAGATGAAACCCCACCATCTCTCTAGCAGGCAAGGCATGGGCATTAAGGAAAATGCACTGAGAACTCTGACCACTAAACTGCTAATTCATCTGCAGGTTTGTTGGGTCTGTCAAACAGGCTGAGTTATGCATCATATCAGGGAAGCTGTGGGTATAGTTGTCTTAACTGTAACTGTTCACTGCTCACTGAATTCCCAGATTCCTTATCAGCATATAATAAAGACAATTTACAGCCCAGTGTAGAGCCTGACTAATCCTGTGCCCTCCTTGGCTCAGAACAGCCCCTTCATTACGGGGGCACATCATTCGCTCCAGGCTTATGCTTCCCACACCAAAGGCAGCAGTTACTACAAGACAGAGCTCTTAGGTGTGATTTGCTGACTGGGAAATCACCACTCAGGCAGCAGCAACAATGAAATGGATGTTACTTAAGCTGAGACCCAGAAATTAGGATAACCTATCTGCATGACAGTTAAGATTTGGGAGAGATGGCATTTACACAGAAGAGCGGGAGTCTGAAAAGTTTCTTTTTATGCTCCACAAACTAAAACAGACACAAGGCTGCCGCCATTCAGAAATGAAGAAGTAAGAGGATCACTACTGAAGTGGAAAATGGATTTATAAAAGAGGTTTCATTTTAATGGAGCAGCTGGATGAAAGGTGCAGACAGGAATGGGCATCATTTAGGCCTGTATGTGATGTTGAGTGGAAAGCTCAAGAGAACAACGCTGGATGCTGGAGTAAGATTGATTTAACAATAGATGCAATTTAAGTGAAAAGGCTAAGGCGCTTGGCAACTGGGGCTTGGGATAGCATCCATTTAAAAACAGATTTAATTTAAAAAGAAAGGCCAAGGAGGTGGAAGGTGGAGACTAAAACAAAATCAATATTAAGTTAGGTTAGTAGAAACTAGAGTCAAATGAGCCAGTTGAAAAAAAGGCATACCGACTATTTGGGAGTAGGGAAGCAATGCATGGATCTAAGAACTGTCGAAGAACTCTCATTAAATGATATAACTCCTAAAATCAGAACTGTATTTCCATTCTAATAAGAATATTATTTATTACAGTAGTAAACCAACAAATCTTAAGGGAAAGGTATGATCTCCAGTTTAAAGAAAACGGCATGATTATAAGTATCTTCCTACTTGAAGATAATTCTCTTCTATCACAAAATCACAGACTTCTTGGGGTTGGAAGTGACCTCTGAAGATCAAGTAGTCCAATTCTCTTGCTAAAGCAGGTTCACCTACAGCAGGTTGCTACTGGTGAATATCTACAGAGAAAGGGACTCCACGGCCTCTCTGGGCAGCCTGTTCCAGTGCCCTGCCTCCCTTAATGTAAAGACTTTTTTCCCTCATACTCAGGTGGAGCTGCCTATGTTGGAGTCTGTACCCACTACCCCTTGTCCTGTCACTGGTCACCACCAAGAACAGTCTGGCCCCATCCTCTTGACACTTGCCCTTAAGATATCTGAATGCATTGATAAGTTCTCCTCTCATTCCTCTCTTCTCCAGACTGAAAAGGTCTAGCTCCCTCAGCTTTTCCTTGTAAGAGAGATGCTCCAGTTCCTTAAAGATCTTTGTAGCCCTCTGCTGGACCCTCCCCAGTAGTGCCTTTTCTTTCTTGCCCTGAGGAGCCCAGAACTGCACACAACACTCCAGATGTGGCCTCACCAGGGCTGAGGAGAGGGTCAGGATCACCTCCCTCTACCTGCTGGCAATGCCTTCCTAATGCAGCCCAGGACACCACTGGCCTTCTCGGCCACCAGGGCACTGCTGGCTCATGGACAGCCTGTTGTCCATCAGGACCCCCAGGTCCTTCTCTGCAGAGCTGCTTTCCAGCAGATCAACCCCAGCCTGTGCTGGTGCACAGGGTTATTCTTCCCCAGGTGAAGGACCCTGCATTTGCCTTTGTTGAATTTGTACATAGTTGTACAAATGTATGTATGTCTACGTATGTGTGTGTGTGTACATATATATATATGTTATATGGCATATAACACTCATAGAATCACCAAATCAGCATAATTTGGTTTAGAAGAAATCTTTAAAGGCCATCTAGCCCAACCCCCCTGCACTGAGCAGTGATTTCATCTAGATCAGACTGCTGACCCTGAGTTTTGTTTCTAGTGATGGGGCACCAGGCACTTCTCTGCACAACCTCTTCCAGTGTTTCACCATCCTCTGTAAAAAAATTCTTCCATATATCTAGTCTGAATATTCTCAATCAATGGCAGAAATGCTTAACATTAATTGTATTTGTAAAACAGAAATTGATCAAGTAGTAGTGAAACAGCCTTTAAAAACTCTCCAGTTATCAGTCTGGAAACCAATTCAAAATTAAGAGGAGTCTGTATATACCTGTGTTTGAACCAAAATATGCATATATTCCACTACATACTCATCCATATGGATATACATACCCACCTACACACATATATACATATATATACGTGTACATACCTATCAAAACAGGTAAAATTGTCTCATGATGTAATACTGTTCTGAACATTTCTCTGTTCAGAAAACTGTGTTAGTACTTTCTGAAAATAGTATGTAAAATCTATTTTGCTTTCCATACAGATTTTTCTAAATACTTTACCTGTGTACCTGAAGTCTCATCTAAATGACTATATAGAATACACGTGCATATTTCTACAGTCAGAATCCAAAGTTGTGGATGGAAGCTAGTGATTGCAGCTCTGTACCTTTTGGCAGCTGAACGCTCACACAATTCATTGGTATAACAGAGATCTTAAAAATAATACTAAATTTTACACTCCTAAACTCTTCCTCAACTTTGTACAAAAAAGAATGAATGGAGAACTCCAGCTTGATCAAAATGACCAAGTATCATTTCAATATATGAAGCAGAGGAGAATATGCCTCATCCATTGAGCTGTATGCAGTGCCAGGTGCAGCTGGCTCTGGGCACTTGGGATTTCCTCACCCACATGAGAACATTTCAAAACTGTGGTGTGTGTTCATCACTACTGCTGTGACCTACTACTGTTCCGGAGAATATCCAATAATATTTTTTTTGCTAAAGTGATTGAGGTGATTCTTTTCTACTGAATTTCAGGAATAAATTTCTGACTTGTGCTTAAGGGAGGAATTGTGGGAATGCACTAGAGGTTCTCTTACCATTTAAGTGATTTATCCCCTTCCTTAATGAAAAATCAATGAGCTGCTGGCTTGCATGGAGATGGTGTCTTGACTGTTATCTCCACACCTATTCAAGGCAACCCAACATTAAGAAATGTATTCTTTACTGAAGATAGACTAAAATATTCTACTGAAGTGGTTTAGAAACTCAAGGAGGATTTTCTCAAGTTATTTGAATCACACGTTAGAGTAAGCTATGTTCTACCAATGAAAGATTTGAATTAATTTACATGCCATTTAGGTGATGCCATTTCCTCGTGCGTTGTCTGCACCCTATCTGGACAAACCTTACATGTTGCATTCCACATGAAACAGATGGTACTTTCAAGCAGGTAACTTCTGCTGCTGCTAGAAATCTTCCACAGTTAAGACTTCCCTTTCCCTACACTGTGTACCATCTATTATTTAAAGACAGTCTCTTAGCTAGAACAGTGTTCTGCAACAGTCAATGGACAATACAACTGGAAATGAAGACCATTTTGTACATTTTGCTAGGGGAATGTAAAAGCAGACAGATGCATGGGTACATATATTTTTTTAGAGTTGCTTTCCTGTGACAGATTATTAATCCATGGCTTTTAAGCAGAAAAAAAAAGAAGTGGGGATCATGCCTTTACTGCAATTTTTTGCCAATAACCTATTTAGAATAAAGATTTTTTCCTAGTATTTATATTTATATTGTTTAATTGCTTTTATTTTATACCACCTCAAAGATTTACCCTCGACTGTGTGTGTTATATCTATCCATATGTTTCTATAGGATCTAGAACAAATGGTTTCTCAGGCAATGTATGATAACTGAATGTAAAAAAAAAATGGAAACAAAAATAAATTGAAAGAGTATGTACAGGTAATTTAAATAGTGTCATGTCCCTGCAGTATTTCTTCCTTCATTAAATGCTTCATAAGTCACTGTTTTAGTTTAGTGTAGGATCGAGGATGCATTTTCAGGTAATTCACACACTAAGGCTAATGATGAATAAGAGCACACCAACAGGACTGCAGGACCATACAGTGCTGTTAGACCATAAAGTGCTGTTAGAATAGAGGTTTATCCTTTATATTTCCACTACAGGAGAAAGTGGAGTCAGGTATAAGTAGGGCAGTGAACAGGTGAGTTTGCATCTATCAACAAACTCCAGCTGGACAGACCTCTACAGTCTACACAAACTGCAACTTGACATTTGTCTCCATTAAATGTCTGGTGGGGATGTCCTGGGCCACAGCTGAACTGAGGAAGCCTCCTGGACACCTCTGGTGACATTTCTGGTCGCACCACAACCTGTCCTTCAGTTCATGGTAGGCATCTGCAAGATGAGGACAGCGGCTGCTAGCAGGGAATGAGCCACCCTGAAATGCAGGCCGCCCCTCAGCGCAAGGAGCCGCTGGAACCACCTGTGGCACTGGCTGGACTCCCTGGCCTTCCAGATGTCACAGACCACATTTGAGGACAGGTATGTTGTATTCTTCATCCCTGCAGGAGGCCACGTTAGTTTATTTTTAGAAAACTGTTCTGTTGCATTACAGAATACATTTGGCTATGAATCCACTACAATTCTATGCTTAGCAATATGTATGCCTGGCAAAAATACCTGATTCTGTTGTTTTTCCAAAACAGGTGAATCAGAATTCTGGGGTTTTGGGTTTCTTGTAGAGATGAACGGAAAGATGCAAACTGCTTTCAAGACTTCCAAAAATACTAATAGTCACTCCCACTTTCCAGAAATGCTAAAGCCAGGAGAATGCTGTCAACCTGGCAGCTGTAGTGCTGTTTCACTGCCAAGCAGTAAAACTTATTATCATTTTAAAAGTCTGTGTCAAGCATATTCATCCACTGGTCAGTAACAACACATTTTGTTTCAAGTCATTAAATGGTTTAAAGGTGAGAGCCGTGAGTGTTAAAGCCCAGCGATGACCTGTGCTGCTGTTCAGCAAGTTTCATTAAGTCCTCATTTTCAGGGAGGTAATTTAGGACAGTTGTTGCCTGGAGAGGTTTGATTCTTGTATTGTCCAATAGAAATGTAATGCAGAATCCTCCTTCTTGGTGATCCTCGACATTAAACATTTTATTGCAAAAATTCTCTTCTCAGAAGGTAAACAGACTCAGTTGCATGTACAATTGCAATTAATGTAAAGATAGCAGTAGTGGGTTCCCAAAAACTCCTTAGTTGAGGACACTTGGATACTTATATATAAAGGTGATCAAATATATATAATATTAGTTATTGCTAGCTAGTTCTTCATTCACTTTGCAAAAAAATAGCATATTTATAAGAAATGTATCACCACTGGACCTACAGTGTAGCTATAAATATTAAATTAAATGTGATGAAAAATTCTTTATCTCTTGTTTGATTACTGACAACAGATGCTCAATGGTGTGTATGAATGTAATGCCATATGTCAGATAAGGCAATGCAGTAGTTTTTCAGAGGAAGTAATAATGTATCTTGCTTTACTTAATATTTTTCTAATGATGGCATATGGACGGTCACATTGGTACCACACTATGGGGAAACTTGTATTTCGTAAAAACAAATTCATCTTCCTCTCTGTTCTGAAAGTACTGCTGACCTCTGAATACCACTAGCATAGAGGACAGACAAAAAAGAATCCTTTTTTTCTTTATCAGTTTTGTTCCTGTGTTTTCATTTATGGAATAAATCTTCATGGTGAATGGAAGATTCTTCCATTTATTTTTGCTCACGCACAAAAGAGGTTTAAGTTTCCTTGGATCGGCTCTTTGGCATTTCAGCCTCATTTTTACAAAATTGCTGAAATCACAACTGTGGTTTTGTGGCAAACCTTCCCCTCTGATTTCACTGTTATTTCCTTATGCAATTTGTTTACAAATCAGCTTCCACTCCACAAAGTCCAGTAGAGTACAGAACCATCACTTCTGACACGTATCAATGTCACATTTAAGAACTAGTATTTATCAGTAATAGTGCTATCAACTGTTTCTCAAAAAAGTCCAGAAACTATTTAGAAATTCAATCATGATTTTAGCAATGTATTTTGCCTAGTCTCCAGACTCCACTGAATTAAAACAGTAACTCTGACAAGGTGGAAACCAGTTCCCAAGTTCATTTTTAGGAGAAAATGATTCACAAACAGGATAGTGGCAGGCTTTTATGATTACGGATTTCACATATTCTATTCCTTCAAAAGGGTTTGTAGAGACTGATAGATCTACAAAGAAAGAAATGAAAAAATGAAGGGAAGAGATATAAATAGACTTTTTCATTAGGATGAATGATGGAAGGTATTAACTCCACTATAGCAGTGTGCCTTTTACATGTCTTTTTTTTATTTATTCCTTTTGACCTGTTATCATCTTCCTTCTTAGTAAAAGTTAACTACAGTATGAAATGCAGGTAAGGTGAGCAATAGATGGAAAAAAATGTTTCCTCAAGCATTATTACTGTGCAGAAAAGTGTCCATCAGCTGAAATGTCAGGCTCAAAATCCATTCAAGCACTGCACAGAGGCTAAACAGGCAGCTATTATTAATTTTTAAGTCGGCCTGATGGGTTTCAGACCAGGAACTGGGGTTAACTTGATGCACTGAATATTGCAGAGTATATTTAATTAGGGAGGCTTTGACTCTCAGATGGCTGAGGATTTATTCTATGCAAACTACTGCTAAAATATGATGGAATAGCTGCACCTACCTAAGAAAAAAATCTACTGCATCATATTAAAATGCATAAAATTGGTCTTAGTTGCAGTTTTTTGGATTTTTATCCTAGTGTAAACACAGTCTACTTTCAATCTGTTTTGAAGCACCACTGTACTTATGTCTAGAATAATTATGCTGCAAGTTGGCAATGCGAAATTCTCCAAAATAAGTCCTGTTCTTCTCAGCTAATAACCAAACCAAACTATTTTCTCACTGTGCCTTAAACAGAAGTTTCTTTATTTAAAACGTATCTGTGGGATACCTATGAAGGGGTTAACATTTGTCTTTAATGTATTTATCTATAAGCATAGAGGGCTCTCAAACAAAAATGGGCACTAAGACACAAAGTGAGATATTAAAGGGCTGTTTATTTGTTTTTGATACAATTCAGAATCTTAGAAGGCAATAAAAAAAGTAGCAAATCAGAAATTACTTCTCTCCAATGGTTGTAAAATCTCCTATCTGTATCTATTCCACTTCTTTGCTCCTCTTTTTCCTTCCTTTGTACACTGCTCTTGTCCCTGCCCCAGGTCATTCTCTGCTAACCAAAAAAACCTATTCACAAAAGAGTCTAGAAGATCAAATTTATCTTTAGATACATTTGAAATGGGAAATTTGTCCACTCGTAACAAAGGACATCACACCATGCTTTCCAAGACAAGTGAGGTGATTTTCACTTGTAACAGAAGGCCAAACTGTTATTGATAATTCTGAAAGACAAGCAGAAATTAAATGCAGACCCCTGAGTCGTTTGAGGAGAATGGGAACTGGGTTAGTTCTACATACTGGATCACCTTAGCACTTGATGTGTTTTATTGGTTGATAAATATGTCACCTGTTCTCCATTCTCAGTGATTTAAATTTCCATCTGTATCATGTGGCTCAAAACCATCAAAAGACAGTTAGGTGGGCTCACCATAGAAGGAAAATGAATCAGGCCCCGTCTCTTCTGAAACAGACATGTTTTCAAAGTGAACAGGGCCCTTAACTTGACAAAAACCCTTTTGTGAGGCCCTGACTATGTAAACCACAAATGTTCTGTAGCACAGGACTGCAGATTCCATGAACATGTATTCTTTGCAGGGAGTTTTGTCTCTCACACATGCCTAAAACAGAATATGGGAAGCACATTATAAAGAGCTAAACAAAACCAACACTTATATAACATGTTTGTGGAAAAAGTGAAGAGTCTGTCTTCCCAGGTACAGATGCATCTGTGTTTGCATGTGGGTGTGCATGTGCACACATGATTATTCTTCAAAGGCACTGTAGTTTGTGTCTTCCTCATCAGTCTGCAGGCCCTCCCCAACACCTAATATAGCCTCCCCGTTCAAGGAATTTAGTTAATCACTGTTCCATAAACAAAGTTTCCAGCTATTCATATGAAGCCCTGGCTACTGCCGTGACTCATCACAGCCATGTGGAAAGGAGTTGTCTCTGGATTTCACTGACCAAAGACTGTGTTTATACATCCCAAACTATTACAGCCATCGTGCTGCTGTGCCATCTTCTGCTGATACCCTGTGTTACCAGTTCCTGCCTAACTGGCAGTTTCCATCTTTGCCAGGAAGCATTTTCTGGGCTTTTTCTCCTCAAGCCTTACATTTTATGTTCCAACTCTTCGTATTTCTCCTTTACACCATCCACCTTTATCCAGGCTCCTCGTGCCTTTCTGAAGTACACTCTGTGCACAATGTGCTTATGGCTCCTTACCACTCAATTTTACCTGAGAACTTCTTTTATATATTTTCTTCCTAATAAAAACCTAAATGAAAGTGTTAAAATAGATTTGATACTAATGTCTGTTGCATTATGACAGAGAACTGAGCGTTGTACCATTTGTAGCAGTGGAAAAGTATTTTGTTTATAGTCCTTCACACTGTTTTCAATCAAACAGTCTGCTTTTCCACCACCGACATAAATCACTTGAATTATGCTTTCAATAAGATTTTCCAGGTATTATCAAATACTTTCCTACAAACTAAATTAATTTTTTCCTATGATATTCACCCACCAGAGCTATTCTGTGAAGAAACGAAACAACTGTAAAAAGATTTATGAATAAATTTTATAAATAAATATTT
The DNA here is from genome assembly GCA_013389985.1 of Dryoscopus gambensis. Taxonomy (NCBI): domain Eukaryota; kingdom Metazoa; phylum Chordata; class Aves; order Passeriformes; family Malaconotidae; genus Dryoscopus; species Dryoscopus gambensis. The sequence goes on from WEIT01018260.1 coordinate 11,108, forward strand.
GGTTGCATGTTATTTATCCTAAAACCATAAAAAGCTATTGACATTCGTTCTTTTTTCCTCCAAGAGAGAGCTATTTTACCATTTACCTCCTTATAAATAAGAAGAAGTAATTTATATGATCACATGTAGTCCCTTTTTTAATTTGTTCTTGTATTTGCTCCTCTGCTCATCCAGTATTTTTCCATTCTCTCATGTGGCTACGGTGACATCCTAAGGCAGTTCTCACAACTGCTTTTCACACAGCATCCAACCAAAATGTTCGGCATATTCAGATTTTTCCAATACCCTCTTAATAACTTTTTTTTCAGAAATACTTTTTTAAAAGTGTGCACATTTTCAAACTTTCGGAACAATATGAGTGTATATATATAAAAGTTTCATTGATAAAGGCAAGCTAAGAGCATGGGGTTAGCATTTTAAATACATGGTCTAGGTGCCTGTAAGTGTAGATCAGGTTTACCTAACTATTGATCAGATCTGTGATACAGCACACTGTAAATGGCTTGGTCTGTCATGGCCATTAATTTTACTGTTGATAAAGCTGTCATTTGGAAAAACAGATTAAGAGGCTTCAGGAGCTTTGATTCAAATGTGAACGTACATGCATAAAGACATACATAAACATCTATATGTATGCAACATGGATTATGTAATTTTCATCACTGTGACTGGCTCATGTAAGAGGTTCACAAATCTCTATGAAGAAGTTCAGAAAGTGCAATCCTACCTAGATAACTTGGTAGTACCTAAATAAGTGTTTCTTTAAGAATAATTGGTTGTGTACATGAATGCCAGATTCTGCCATTTTTCCAACTTTGTTCTTTGCCCTGGTAGTTCAATGCCAGACTAAGTCTCAGCACAGGTACCTTGGCTCCAGAGATGGTGAGGTGTGTATCAGTACTTACAGCTGTCCTCCTCCTCCATGAAAATACTGATCACGTAACAGGCGTACACAAATCCAATCAGCTGTGAGAAAGAAGAGGAAAAGCGATCATTAGAACACATTGAACATTTACAAAGCTTTTAGTACAATGATATATAAACACAGGTATCACAGCTAAATTTTAAAAATATTTACTTCTATTTCCTGCATTTGCAAATTTCAGTGCAAATGGTCACAAACAGCTAAATTAATTTCCTCTCTTTTGCTCATGCTGCATAACATATATTTTATATATAAATATGCATTTTATATTTTAAAATATTTTTCTAATCCCACCAGGATCAGTATTGATGAATACTGCTAGTGAGTAATACTGGTGGAAAACATCTGTACCTTGACGTTCAGCTATTATTTACATTTCTTTGTTCTTCAAAAACTCTGTTTCACATGACTTTTTCCACATGAATGTGGGCCCCCTATGTACCTCATATACTTACTAAAATAGCAAAATATTTATTGACTGCTACAGAGTTAAGTCATAGTAACACTTCTACGGAATCCACAAGAGATGTCTTTTTCTGTTGTCCCAGTAAAGAACCGTTTCGCAAAATTTTAAATTGATAGGTGAATTGTCATGATGTAGCTGAACAGTAAAACTGGGTTATGATTCATCGACCTCAGGAAACACCTTATTAGTAATTCAGATTAAATATGCAGGAAATGAACAGAATCATTTCCCCAAAGGACAACAACAGTCAAACCATGCCATTATTTTAACAGCAGCGCCCACGAAAACATGCACCTTAACCCAGATCTCTGTCACTTGTGCCACCAAGAGGAAGGGATTAAGATCTTAAGGATCAAGAAATAGAAACTCCACTCACTCCTTATCCGTATAGAAAAAATGTTTTCTTAGGACCATGACCAAAGATGAAGAAAATCCCACTGGGCAAGGAAACCTATTAAACTGGACTGGCCAGACATGTCCAATCTTGAGAAAATATTGTTTGTGCAGCTGTACACAATACATGCTGTCTGAAAGCCTTGAAAAGACTCTTCATGAGAGATTTCAAAAACAGCACAGAGATTAGTTTTAGGAACACCCCTTTTTCTCTGGTCCATTCAAAAAATCTAATTAAAATAGTCCTTCTAAGGATGTCACGGATCAACCATCTGAGCAAGAGGTAATTTAATGGTATCTAGACAGGTATAAGCTCCTTCAGAAGCACGGAAATCATTCCAACCTGCTTTCTGGTTGGGCTGCATGAGGAGCTTTACAAGCAGCTCCAAAAGCCTCTCTGCAGACAAAAGAGCTTGTCCACACAAGGGAATTCAGGGAAGTTAAGATGAATTAACTAAAGCTGTGAAATCAATGCACATAAGATAAAGTACATTAAATCCCTGTGTGGCCTTTCCCATTCAGAAATAAAGTGGCCCTAGTTCACTGCAGTTTAATCCTTCTCCAAGGGATTAATCTTCCCATGGAGAATAAAACTACAGTATGCTGAAGCTGAGCTACTCGTGAATGAGGGCTGTCACAGCACTGTGGCACAGTCCTGTTGGAGCTTCCTCTCCAGGGCATTCACCTTGCTGGTGTTTTGACAAAGTGACTTTAATCCAACTTTTCTCTCACTCTGACCAGACTACAGTATCAGCAGCTTCCTTCACTGCTTTTTTGTGTCCAGTTTGCTGCGTGGTATTGCCACAGCCTCTTTCAGGTGAACAGCACTTTGTTGTACTGACGTTCTGAGCCAGCTAAATGCAAACCAGCCCTGGCGAACGTGACGTATCCATGCCTGAGCTGCCCATCCCCACGTGCCTGGTGCCATAGTGGCTGCAGCAGGATGGGACCCACAGACACGGCAGGGCTGGCTGGGTCACTGCATGCTCATGTTTACCTGCTGAGAATTGTGTGGGTGATTGAGAGCAGTTCAGCTCCTGCTGTTAATGACAACGGGATCTCACAGTTCTGCTGCCAGCACAACCAGGACCAGCATTGGCTTACAGACTCCTTGACAGATTAAGCACTTTTTTCCCCTAAACTTTACAGTTTAGAGCACCTTTCAGACATGACAACTAAAACAATACAATATAAAAGCTTCCAAGAGATCAAAAGACAAATCATACCTGAGATGTAGGGCTTGTGCCACCAGAAGGTTACACATAATTTAAAAAAATATTGCATTAGTACCACAGAAACACCAGAACACAGGTGATTTTTCATAACGGAATGTCACCTGTTTATTTACGTTTCCCGATCACTATTTGTGTTGGGCAATTTGACTACTTAAGTCACTTGGGTTTGTTTCTTTTTCCTAAACACAACTAAAATATTTGAAGCATAAAACTGCTGAATAAATAATGAACATGATAGAAACAAATTGTAGTATAGCCTGAGGGTTAAGTGTTTGTGAAGGAAGATCAAATATTTAGAATTATTTACTCTTTCCCCATCAGGTGTTTATTTTTTCTTATCAGCAGTATTCTGTATTAAATTAATTTTATTTTTTATAAATGCAATTCCTTCTTTATACGTCCATGTGTACTGTATATCCATGCAGATTATATAAAACATATCTCTGTAAGTGCTTGCAGCAGATTTTTCAAATGTTTAAGATGTTGGACAAGTGGATAAAGCACAGCAAGATTTCCACTCTAACGAGTAATAAACAACCTGACACAGAAAAAGCAATAGGGAAAAGAGCTCAAAGAAGTCTTCCCAAAAAATGTGGGTCATGACAAGCCTGAGTTTTACAGTCCTAAGAGCTTATATCTTGCTCTTTTAGTAGACCTTCTCCCTAAAGTTAGTATTTTCCCACTCTCTTCAGAAACACTCTTTGCCTAATCTATGACCTTCTTGCAAAATCAGCAGCCTTTCTGTACTTCTCAGAAATATATTTCTTTATATTCCTCAGCATTAGTAAATAAATACTCCTCATTCAGTTAGAAATCACTGCTAGCTTTTGTATTTATAATATCTATTTGTTTAAAACACACCATTTCCTCCATCTGTTTAGTTATTAATACCAGGAGAAATAAAAAAAAAAAAATCACCCCCTTTCTATTTCAAAGTCTTTTCAAGGAGAAGAAAAAGATGAGGTGACTAACCATGCCAGGAGGTACCATAACCCACCATAATCCAACAATATCTTTCTGTAGTTAAATGTCAGAATGCATGTTTCTGAAAGAATAAAGCAAGAAGGACAAAAAAGAGCCCTTTAGCATCAATTGTCAGGTATTGCTGCTCAGGAGGGGACAGCAATGCTTGGCCTGTAACTAACAAACAAGTAGTTATAGTTGGGTAACTGATATCTACAGCACCATTAACAAGAAATGATAAAATGGGAATATACCCTTTGGCAGATGAAAACTGATTCCAGATCCTTAAACAGAGTTACAGCCACCACAGTGTGAATACTTTTGTAAATGAATTAATTAAAACCTCTTATTTTGCGTTATTTATGGACACGCTAATAAAATATTTATTCCAACAAATTACTTTTGGTATCTTGATTAACACAGCTGCTGTTTAATTAATAGTGTTATGCTCATGTGAACCCATCTAGCCATCAAGCTAATTGCCAGTCTTGGTATTGGAAATGATGGCTATTGGCCTGGCACCAAGTGATAGACTGAAATGTGTGTTCCCTGATAACTAAAGCAAGTATGATGCAAAGGAGCTGGAAGATGCTTATTCGGTCATCTTGAGTTTCAGTAATCTTTCAAAGGGACCAGTGAAGTGGTTGGAACAGGATGTCCAAAGCATCCAAGACTGTTAGCACCTGAAAGTATAAATAGGAGCCTCTGGCTTGATCCAGAGAGAAATATAGATGGCAAGGTGGTCTTGTCTTAACAGTGTCGAGTTCAAGGCATGGGAGCCTTCTGGGATCCCTGCACTGTACAATCCCTGCCTGTCTTACCTGGAGAGCCCAATCTGGTTAAGTGTCTCAGAACACACTTGTCAGTGCTATTCTGCAGAAAATCAGGTGGGAAATTGTGGGTGGAGGCTGTTTTTCCCTGCTTTCATCCAGCTAAACAGTGGTTAGGGTACACACCTTTCTCTAGAGAGAGTAAGCAATCATATAAGTCATCCACCATGATCCCCAGGTTCTTCTTAGCAGGGCTTTCCTTTCAGCCTGTACTGATATTATGGATTGCCCTGAGCCAGATGCAAGATCTTGCACGTGTCCTTTTTGAACTTCATGTGGTTCACATGGGCCCACTGCTTGTGCCTGCCAAGGTCCCTCTGGGTGGCATCTCTTCCCCGAAGCCCATCAACAGCACCACTCAGCTTGGTGCCGTCTGTAAACCTGCTGAGGGTGCACGCAATCCTGCTTCAGTAATGAAGACATGAAATAACACTTGTCCCAGTATGGGCCCCTGAGTGATACCACTTGTTACTGGCTTCCCTTTGAACGCTGAGCCATAATTCTTTGGATACGACATACCATACAGTATTTTTAGACCCATCAGAATTTTCCTACCAAAAACCTTATTTCTTCAGTGACTAGCTAATAAGTGTGAAGAATAGGCTCAGGATGTGAGAAACAATTGTCACCTAGGCTGTAAGGTGGCAGAGACTTTAGTGTGAGGTCCACAAAGGGATTTCTTATTAGTGGAGCATGGGTACATTGATATGATGCTATTATCAAGGCTTTTGATGCATAATTTATTTTCTGCTGATATCCTTAGGTAGAAATAAAATGGTAGTAGTCTCTTTTATTTTTCTCCTGTGCAAGCAGTAGAGTCTCAAGAGGACCTTAATGCTTTAGTCTAACCAAAATCTCCAGGCTTAAGCTATGGACATCTGCATGAAATATAAATGCCTAGTTTAATAGAAGTGAAATTAGATTATATAATTGTCCATCATTAAACTGAGGGAAACTATTAGAACATGTAAGAAATTAAAAAACTAATCATTTGAGCAAATATATGCTGGGAGATATAATTGCTTTAATAAATGAATATCACTAGAATATATCCTATTAAAAATAAGAATCAAACTGAGTGCAGAAATGTATGTTTACTTGCAAATTAATGTCTTTTAATAGTTACCACTTAATGTGGATTAACCTTTCCTTGGGAAAGCAAGGACAAATGCAAAATAAAACCAGAGTGATCATTTAAATCAAGGCTGTTTTCTGCAAACTGAAATACTTTTTATTAAAATTGATGCTTTGGATAATTTTGATTTAAATCTTCCTGCTTTGCTTTGTCATCATCAGCTGTGGCCTTTAAATACACTCTCACAGTATGAGATTACTTTCCTGTCAGCTTCACATACTGCAGTTCCACTGGCTCAGAGCAGATATGTGAGTCTTCACTAAGTATTTAAGATTATATGAAGCAGTGCCCTTGGCTATCAAGTTAATCTTCAGGGTCAGGTGTACAAGAGGTCACTCACCACTGTTAAGCAACTACACAGAGTTTTGTAGAGATCTCATTGCAACAACATGGAACCATCCAAATAAATGAAATAAATGTACAGTACTCTTGGCTCCAGATTTGGAAGATTTCTCCCATCAAAATGGAAACTGTGCTTGACACTCTTCCTTGTATACATCCAGTCCACCCAGATTATCATCTCACTGAATATGGCTTTTTCTTGACTTCTTTTTTGATTATGAGAACTGAAAATCATTATTTCCTATTTATCTCTCTGGTTCTTCAGAAGTGTAACTTGACAAACACAATTCCTTTTTTCTGCAAGATATTTCACTATCATCCAATTTCCCACAAAGACTGAGGGATAATGAAAGGAGAAGAAACTTTTAAAACTGAATCTTTATCCATAAAAAATTTGTAGGATACAAAGCTTGACAAGATGTCTTAAATTTAACTTATAAAATGGAAACTGTGTAGCAGGAGTGAATTAACTGAGCAAAAAGGTAAAAATGCATTAAATTACAAAGCATCCTGACTATTACTGTCTCCTGATTGGCATTTTCAGAAGAGCTAACTACTACTGAGGAAAAACTGAAACATGAGTAGTTAATCTTCTTAGCTACCTACTTGCCACTAACGTTTTTATTACTCTGCAGAGAGGACTGTAAAGCCCTTTTCTTCCATTAAAGACTAGGAAAGTGCTAAATCAGAATGGGAGAGACATAAGGGAAACAGGATATTATCCCAGTATCTGTGTATATACACGATTCAGCAAGATAGAAACATGACTAAGATTATCAGGCACAAAGAAATTATAACTGTACATATTTCAAGACAATGACAAAGACCTAGAGTAACAGCAGTATATAGTTGGCGCAAAATAATAACCATTTTCTACTACAGTATCTAGTTATCCAATTATATGACTGTATACAATCATGCACTCTACCTGCTTGATTAGAAACATTTTACTAGAAACATATTGTGAAACTGTATCATTATGGAAAATTTCAAAACTGAATGCAATTTTTTTAATTAAGGAAGAGACAGTCTCACAGGTATGTCCTCATCTTCTAGAATTATATGATGAAATACACAACATTTTACACTGGTAGCCGGTGGAGGCTCAACCTGAAAGTACTTTGAAATCTAAAACCATAAAAGCACACAAAGAACTGTAAAATGTCCAGAAAACATGGCAGGAAAAGGTAGCAGCAACAGCTTAAACACTCTATGTTGTCTGATTTTTCTTTCCTCTCCTTCATCTTCCTAAAATCTATTTGATTTGAGTTGAATAAAATTCAGGCTGCAGAGACACTGTCTACCAATTTAATCAGCCCGGCACAGAGCCGGTCTGGTCCAGCTGTGTGCCATTTCCAGCTGTAGTAGAGAGCTCCTAGGGACTACAACTGATAGCCCTTAAAATGTGCTAAGGGCTCTAAAACCGGGTGACGGGAGCTTGCGGGTACTTTTGTTATCTATTTACCATGGAGAAACAATTAAGCCCATACTAAAATGTCTATTTTTAAAATACATAGAGGTTGCTGTTGGCTAATACTGCAGGAGACAATTCCTCTTGAATGCTATCTACCTAGCACTGGGAGCCCAGCATCATGCTGGAAAAGACTATACTACACCTGTTATCACTACTGTGCTTTTTGAAGTTCTACCCTGCAATTGCTGTTTTCAAGTCCTTGTTCCCACTGCATTTCTTTGTCTTTAAATTAAAAATTGCATTTAATAATTTAATTTTCCCAGGCCAAGATCAGAAATAGTGTTGTCTGCACTTGGTCTGGGAATTTATTTCTCCAGCAGCATAAACATGTAATTACCCCTGTTGCCCAGTTGCCCAAAAAGTCTTTACCAGTTAAGAGGGAGGACTGACGTGTTATGTTGCCAAGATGTTGTCCCAGCTTTGTTAGGGCTGAGAGAAAAGGAAAACTTAGTGTGTTCTCTCTACTCTCTTGCTCTTTAGCTTAGCTATGGATTATTGTACCTCCTTTGTTTTTTGCTGCAAGTCCTTAGAAATAATATTTTATGTTCTGAGATCTGAAAGATGGAGGATGTTGAACAAACTGTGTAATCCAATCTTGTGTATAATTCTGTAGGTCACAGAATTTCACCTGTTAGCACAATGATAATGTTGGAGCAACCCTCACAGACTAGGCTGGGGTACTGGTGCTCCAAGACGAGTTATGCCCACAGAAGGGATCTGGGAACCTTTATCCTTTACTCAGAGAAGAGATTAGAAATAAACCCCAAGCATTAATCCTTATCTATCTGGTTGTCTATTGTGTGATAGAGATCTAAGTTTCCTAGTTTGAATGAAAAGGAAGTCTCAATGTGTAAAGACACTGAACACAGTATTTAAACATGACTGGTCACAACACAGTGGTTTACCTTGAAATATATTAATTGCCTGTTAATGATACAACTGGATGCAGTGAAAGTCAAAAGTGTAAAATAAAGCCAACCTTAAACACTGGAAGTTTAAGAGTAAAACAATGGGAAGTGAAGGGGATGAGGGTGGTAAGAAAGAAGAGGAAGAGAAAGGAGATCTGTGAGCACACTTGTCTTGGTTTGAAAAGACAGATATCTGTTAAGGGAAAGCAGGAACCTCCCTTGGAATGGAAGATGCAATTCCCTTCCCTCTGAATTATTATAATTTTGAAATCAAGGGCTTTCAGGCAAAGATATGGGGAATAGGAATAACAGTTCGCTTACTTTTATAAATAAATAAATAAATAAATAAATATAACAAAACAATAATACAGAAACACTAGCTTAACCTGACAGAGTCAGGGTAACCTGGCACCCTGCCGGGCAGGGTGGTGGTAGCAGTCCGATCAGGTGAGTGCTGCAGCTCTCTCTGAAGTGGTTCTGTTGAAGCCCTGATCTTGTAGAAAAGGTCTGGTCCTCCTCAGAAAGTCCAGAGGTGGTTGTGTAGCTCCTGTCCTCTGGGAATCCAGTGGGAAAGGCTCTGTCCTCTGTTGCCAAACTCTCAAAGTTTTATCCAGGTGGGAAATGCCTGGCTCCTCCCCCTGGGCGGAGCATCTCACAATGGGATGGTGAGTCGTGAGGCAAGGCACTGAGGGGCCTATTAACAGGAGATGGTCCAGGAGCGAGTTATCTGTGAGTCATGAATCAAGGCATTGTTGGGCCCATTAACAGAAGATAGTCCAGAGGGAGGAGGCAGAAAACATTACTACACCTGGTTTCAATAGCTCATGAAGATGGTAATAGAATACAAGGTAACCCAGGACAAGACTCTTAACAAAATCACTAGAAAAGAACTGGATAAACAAGTAAGACTTTAGATCTAGCTTTTCTCCAGTGTGTAAAGATAATAAAAGTTATCCTAAGAATAGGGTCAAAGTTCTCATATTTAATTTAATGAATAATTAGTTTGTCAGCTGAAAAACAGGAAGTGAGAAAAACCTCTAATTTTACAATAAGCAGACCAAAAGATGACCTTTCTTAATTTCTGTCAAACTGACTTTGTTTGACACTTGTTTTTATATTTTCTAAATACCTGCTTTTATTTGCTTTCACCTTTACTTATCAGTGTTAAGGAAAATTTCATAGCTACTTGCAGATCACACTGTATTTCAGATCTTTTGATATAATAAAGAAAATCAGGTTTGATGCTGTCTCGTAACCCAAAGTATTTCTTAAAGTGCTCATGAGGTAATGACTTTACCTCCACCTATGCTGCAGGTACCACTTTGGAAGCTGGTAATGAAATCAGAAGAAAGAATGAAAGAAATGTCTGCTAGTGACTAAGGCAATGTAAATATCTTTGGCATGTGACAAGGTACTTGGGAAGATTTTTGAATCCCAGGGAAGCTGATTATGCATGCATGTGGTACCAAAGCAAACTGCTTTCAGAACAGCAGAATATTGCAAATCTTGTCCATTTTTTATGCTAATACTCGTTTTAAAATTCTTTCACTGCTTACACTGCAATTATGAAAGATGTTCTTTGTTGACAGAATGCCAAAAGATATTTTTTCCCTCCTTATTAGATTTGAAGGCACATAATGAGAGTATTATTTCCACTTACTTGTTACAACAGACACAGAGAATGTATTTTAATTCTAACAATGCACTGAAATCTGTAAGAATTACTTTTCTACGGAATCATTTCTTTCCCTTCATGCACAATGTAAATAACACATGCATGGAACAATTATATTACCATGAGGCAGTACCCATTTAAATACAGACAAACTGTGACATGGAAAGAAAAATACCTAGTTCAAGATTTCAGTGAATTATGACAATCTGATCCCCACTATTAGCTAACCTTTACAGATGTCTTATATAGCTAAGTAATAATAGCAAAATGAACGTATTATTATTCTAGCTCCTGTTAATCCATTAACATGGTTCAAAAATCTTGTGAAAAAAATTGCAAAACTTTCACTAACAACAGTTATGCCACAGCAGTAAGTCGAGGGAGGTGATTCTCTTCCTGTACTCTGTTCTTGTGAGACCCCACCTGGAGTGCTGTGTCCAGCTCTGGGAACCCAACATAAAAGGACATGGACCTGCTGGAGTGAAGCCAGAGGAGGCCACAAAGATGATCAGAGCATCTCCTATGAAGACAGGTTGAAACAGCTGGGGCTATTCAGCCTGGAAAAGAGGAGGCTCTGGGGAGACATTAGAGCACCTTCCAGTACCTGAAGGCAGCTACAAGAAAGATGCAGAGGGACTTTCCACAAGTGATAGGACAAGGGGCCTGTGTGAGAGTGTTGAGGCAAAGAAACAGGTTGCCCAGAGGAGAAGTTGTGGATGGAAATGTTCAAGGCCAGGCTGGATGGGGCTTTGAACAACCTGGTCTAACAGAAGGTGTCCATGCCATGGCAGGGGATGTTGAATCTGATGATCTTTAGTGTCCCTTCTAATCTAAATCATTCTGTGATATCTCAGAGAATAACTGAAAAACAAAAGGCAACCCTCAGGTAGACCCAAAGCCATCACATCATCTCATGCAGGAAATGCTATATGATCTAATGAATGGAAAGTAAGTATTTAACCTCTACCCTTATCAGCCTGCTCATATTATTGACCCAAGTGGGACCTTCTGAAAGGACTTGCAGGAGTGGCTGACACACAAACGCACCTCAGAAGTAATCTCCAAAGCCTGAATGACATCCAGTAGCTTAGACCAGGCACTAATCAAATCACACAGAAATAAAAGCCTTGAATAATAACCAAGAGCTGGTTAAAATTCACAAGAGTGTAGAAATTCATATAAGGCAACATGGATGAGCACAGGTTGCTGGAAAACTTTTCTTATAATCTGGTTTGCAGGGTGGGGTGGAAAAGTAGCATACAGTATTTCTCTCTGTGGGTATCAATTCCAAATTATTTTTGGCCATTGCATAGTACAGTGTTCTCTTTCTTTTACTATTTTGTTTAATATATACAAGGAAAATCACACCAAAGAAACCCCTTCTACATCCACTAGTCTCTGATTTTTTTTTTGTCTTTTTGGGTGTGTTTGTTGAAATACTACAGTGGTGAACAATAGTAGATGACAGATAGAAGAGGTGGAGATAAGAAACTCTTCCTTGATCATCACTTTGTTTTTTCTTATCAGTTTTCATCTAATAGCACATTTAGTAGATGATCTACCCCATGTGTGCTTTCACATGTGTATGAATATGTCATATTTAAGCCACAGAACAAATGCTTCAGTTTTGAACCACTGCTGAATAGTTTGTTTTTGTCTTGGAAGGAACAATACTATTATTAGAAACATGGCTGAATTTATGTGCTTGGCAGCTAATATAGCAGCCTCTTCACTCAGAACAAACTGTAATTATTCAATATGAGAACATGGGGACAAACATGACAGGATGGTCTAGGATGAAAGATGGTGGAAGGGGAAAGTCATGTCCTTGTTTGATCCTTCCCACTGTAGTTCTCACTATGGATAACATTGTTTAACTTG
>WEIT01018261.1:6691-52532 GCA_013389985.1 Dryoscopus gambensis
CTGTGGAGGCAGCTCGGGGCACAGGCCAGGGCGTGTGTGGGGTTTGGCTTGCCCGATCCGCGGGTGACCCCCTCTTGCAGGCTGTGAAGTGTTCGGTGTGAGCCAGGAGGCGGATAAAGGGGAGATTCTGCTTGCTGTGAAAATAAACTTACACTCGCCCAAGAGTATGCAGAAGCGTATGTAGGGGTGAGAGTCCGGAACGAGTAGGCGTTGTTGGTTTTTTGGTTGGTTTTTTGTTAGTGTTTTTTTTGGTGTTTGTTTTTTTTGGGGTTTGGTTTGGTTTGGTTAAGAGAAATCGACGAGATTTTTTCTCCTCGGGTAGAACTAGTGATCAGGCTTTAGCACTCTGAAAATTACGAGGCACAGTTTGGTCACTGCATGGCAGAAGATCAGAGGATGCCACTGTGACTGTCACTTTGATCATGTGCCTGGGACAGAGTGGTGGGAGTGAGTGTTTTGACAGCATCTCGAAACTCACTTTGGGATTGGGAAGGGATTGTGAAGATTAATTTTGTGGTTTTCAATTCCACTTGTTTTTTGCAGTGGTCTTGCATCGTTTCAGAAACTGATCTCCTCAGAAACTGTTCTAAGTTGTCACAAAACCTTTTCTTTCCATCTCAGAGATGGAAATATGGTTGAATTTCAGAAACGCTGTGTTTAAATACACAAAGGGAATAGGAACTATATGCATGCTACTGTTGTTGCTTATAAATTAAACATTTAAATAATTAATTAAAATTATTAATTGAAAAGAAAAAGTTCAGCGATGTGTCCCTAGACCAAGCTAGTTGTGTGGATGTATCTTTTCCTATTATTTCCAGCTAATTGCATTTAAGTATGTTCCTATACACATACAAAACTAATGCTAATAACCATTTGACACACCTGGTTTTATTTTGTTGTAATTTATAAGGGAGGAGGAGAAGGCCCATTTGCTTTTGAGAGGAAATTGCGCTGTTTTAACATTTAGTCTTTTGAAGGTTGCTGCTGGGTGAGGCAGGCAGCAGCAAGGTGTTAGTTCATGCTGTAGGAGCGTCATGCTTGTGCTGACCCGACACTTGTCCGACCTTTTGGCGAGCAGACTGAGTTTGTTATTCTAAGAGAAAACTGAAATAACTGTGGGGGTAGAGAAGAGTCATAATTTACCTCCAGATGTCTGAGTCGAATTGGCTCACTGAGTTGTCGGGTGTGTTAGAGGGGGCGGGACCATGCAGCAAGAAGTGGCTCTGCCAGGGCAGCAGGCTTTTAGGTAGGTGTGAAACTTTGTCTTTCTGTACTTTGGGAAACTGCTGAAGAGCTCCTAACCCGAATTTCTATTTGCAGTGTTTCTCTAGGTAACGCTTGAAGTTTGCTCAGAAGTCTCACTTTTGAGCAAGAGGGGAACCTCTTGGTTGACAAGCTTCATTTTATTTGCTAAGAAAAAGCAGAGTTTGTTTTAACGTGAGGAGCTGTCGTGTTGTTGAATACAATGCTTCAGTATGAGAAACTACTAGAGCCTCTAAGAAGAGATCTGCTAGCAAGGGACTCTTTCCTTGCCAAAATATTTTCATTTTTCTTATTCCAGAGAAGGTCGGGGAGCCCATATCCTGTATCTCTAAATGCTGGAATAATACTAATTTCGGTAAGGACTCCCATACAGAAATGAAGCTGATGCCTTGCTCTTGAAGGGTCTGCACAAAGCTATTACTCAATTAGGGCATTAAATATGTGAGCTGTCTTTTAAGAGAAGGTCTTGATTGACACTGAAAGTAGCCAGGACTTGGGAAATTCCACAACTGAAGTTGCTTTTAAGCTCTTTCATAAAAGTACAGTGAGTGATACTATGTAGGAACCTAGCCTCATTCATTATGTTAGTGTCGTGGTTTGACGCTGGTTAGGGCGCCAAGCGCATGAAATCTGATTATCTGCATAAAGGAAAATAAGGATTATTGAGGAAAACGGAAAATTTCAAGGCAAGACAGGTCCACACTTAAACAGTTACAGTATAAAGAAGATTTATTACTAACAGAATTAAAAGTAAAAAGAAAGAATAAAAAACCTACCAAAGTTAGAGAGGCTGATCCTCTGTTAATAAGCAGTTGTTCATTTTCTCTTCTACCGTTCAGCAGCTCTAAGCCTCACATACAACGTGGTGTTTAAATCTTTTTCTGAACGTAGTGTTTTCATTTCTCACATGCTTTTCTGTAGAGCTGGTACGAACTGATTTAAAAAGAACATGATTTTGGTCAGTGTGAAGCTTGTTTTTAATATTGGGTCAAATGTTGTTATCCTCTCCTTCCAGACAGCAGCAAACTGAGAAATGAAAATTGCAGGTATTGTAGTGGTGAATATGTCCTTCACTTAGTAGCCCACTCTATTATCTTGTATGATTCAAGTGGGATTTTTTTCAGTCTGTCATATTTCAAATCATTCAGTGTGTGTAATTCAGAATTCCTTGGTCAAGAACTTGAACTTGAGTGTGTTGCTGTCGTGGAAAATTATGAACATTTTTTATTAGCTCAGACACCTACAGAGGTGCCCTGCACTGCATTTCATAATCTTGTGCCTTGGTCCAGCTGATGGCTGTGCAAGTCAGCTCTTGTGATTTTTGAAACAGTTCTGAAGTGATTCTAGCTCCTGCTTGCAAGGAAATTGATACTTGAAAAATACTTAGAGTACTTTTTTGTTTTTCATGTAATTAGGCAGGTGTGAATGAAAGCAAGCCAGCACCATGTAAGCTTCCTGCTCTTTGTGGATGGCATTTTGAGAAACAGTGCTCTTAGCAGATGTTTAGGTATTAACATAAATTTGGTATGGTCTGTTCATTAGCTAAGTTTAACCTCTTTTTTTTTTTTTAATTTAGAAAAACACAGCTACAGGAGGAATGGTTGCTTTGCTTTCATCAGATTAGAAGTTGAATAATGTGTCAGTAATTCTGAAATAATGACGCTTATAGGGTCTGTAGTGCAAGAACTTTGTTATCACACATGTAGTTTGGTAGTCATTAGTTGGGCTTCCCAGTGGATACCAGTGTGCCTGTAAAACTGGAAAAAAGTGCTGAAAGTTAAAAGTAACCTTTTATCCTGAAGCCGATTCCACAGTGACTTGAAGCAGATTTGTTTGCAGTCTTTTATTTTAAAAAATTAGTGCTGGGTGCTTGTTTTTGAATGTGATTCCCACATTTTGTTCCAAACAAATAGCAACCCATCAGGATTTGTTATATGCTCAAACCTCATTGAAGAAGGTGCGAAAAAGTGGTTCACCACTGTAGCTTACAAATGTTTGCTCCGGTATAGCAGAGAAAATTAATTTTTGAATGTCTGGTACTGAGTTACCATCATCTGAAAAGTGAAGTGAAAGAAATAATGGCTCTGTGCACATTGAGCCTCGTGAAATGATTTTCCGTGGCCTTGTGTTTTAGGACTCAGCCACGGTACTTGTGGATCGTTTGTGTGTTCCGTGTTTCTCTTCAGTTCCTCGGTGCGCTCTCCTCTCCGCAGCGCTCCTGGTCTCACCTCTGCTTGTCCCTCCTGCAGGGCAGTGCACAGTGGTGGCTCTGACTGTGGCCAGTCCAGAACTGGGCACGTGCTGATCCATCAGCCGTAGTCTGGGGAGAAGGATTCAGGCAAAGAGAAGATGGCTCTAGCTACATATCCATCAGCTTAGCAAGAGTGAGGGAGACTGCAGCTTCTCCCTTAGGGTCCTGGAAGAGATGATTTCCTTCTAGAGCAGGGGCCTGACAGGGGTTCCAGCTGCCAGGGTAGCCCATTGCAGGTGTGTCTTTTCCTGCTGCAGAGAGCTCCAGGAACGCGAATACAAAGCACTACCACAAAGCCGTCTGTCACACGAGCAACTGCCATGTGCTACCTTGCACACTAGTGCTATTTTCTATTCTTGCTAAATTAGATTGGGTGGTGTCTCACTGCCCTTTGTATTCCTTGTCCTTGGCTGGACTCTTCTGGGAGGAAAGGAGCCACTGCCAAAACCACAAGGAGTTCTTTTGATTGAAAAGACCCCCAGATCTTTGCATAAGGGATTTATTATCCCACAAATTAATATCAGATTAAGTGTTTCATGGTGAGGAGGGCAGTGCTCTAATGAGCTGTTTTGCTTTTTTAATGGGACAGTTTTACTTAAGAGTGGAGAGTGTTTTGAAGGTGGAATTGTGCAGCTTGAGGATTGAGGAATTGATAGCATTTAGGTAGGAGTGCTGAGGCAAATCCCTTTCATCCAACATTTTGTGTTGAGAAGTATGGAAGAATTTTTCAAGACCAGGGCTTAAAGTTAGGGTAGGCTTATTCAGGTTTTCTGATGCTCTTTTTAACTTCCCAGCATTGCACCTTGAAGATAGATTTAGAGAGGAGGAACAGTGCCGTAAAGAATTTTGAGGAGGAATGCTGTTCCTGAAGGGAAGTGCGCTGCTATTGGAAGTATAGACCTAAAAAGGGTGAATATTCTTTGCTTTTGAGAACAAGAATCTCAGTAACGTTATTTTTCCTCCTCTATTGAATGAGCCTTAACTGAAGTGGGTAAGTGGATCTGGTGGGCAGAAGCTACATCCATGTGTTCTGCAGAGCATCCTTCCTGGGAGGTTGCCTTGCAGTACTGGCTTGGTTTAGCCCAGCTCATTTGGGAGCCTTTTGAGGTCATGCTAGTCTAGTTCATTCCTGTAAAGAATGCAGGAATCACCCTTTTATTTAAATACTCTTTGGAGCTCTCATAAGAATGTACCACATTTTGTATTTAAGCAGTGCAGGTTGGTTTTATATGTGTGTGTGTGTGTGTGGCTATAAAAATCAAGCATCTGAGCTAGTGTTAGAAAGGCAATGTAAATGTTCTTTCAGAGGCTTATATGCTGTTACTGTGTGCATCTCAAGCCTAACCTTCTAGCACGTTAGTGCAGTCTTTAGGAAAATTATTTTCCTGCTACTGAAGGGAGATGTTCAGGTTTGAAGATTTTCAGGAATGTTTTCTTATGTTATTCATGTAAGAGAAAAATAATCCGTCTCCTTTTCCTGCAATTCTGCCAACCTGCTTTATGCTGTGGGAAATGATGCACTGGGTTTTTAATGCAATCACTGCTGCTCTGTGTAGTTTCAGTCATCAGCTGGTTAAGGGCTGCCTTGAATGCATCAGCTTTCATAGCTCCGATAGTCATCAGTTCAGATGCAATCTTTGTTGGAATTGCTGCTCAGCGTATTGTGAAATGTTTCTGTATTGGTTATTTTATCCATATTTTGAAAGGCTTTTAAAAAAATCATTGCTTGTCACCCCCACTTTTATAACTGCATCCCGTGCTTTTGGGAAAGCATTTAGGATTACCTGGAATTTGTTCTGTAGTCAAAGTATTTCCTTCTCCTCCTGCATTTTCTGATTGAGTTGCTTTTAGATTAATTTCTCTAAATCAAATGTTATGGAACGTTCATGGTACTTTTATTTAAAATAGTGTAGTTGAAGCCATAATCCAAGCATAGAGTGTGGATTTGTTACTGAACTGAAGTTAAGGGAGGTGGACAGGGAGAACAGGAGTAATATTAATGTAAAAGGCCATGTGGTAACCTGCATTAAGATAGGATCTATACAATTTTCAGTGCTGGGGTTTTTCAATACAGAGTGGTGGGTTGTTATCTGTGAAGCTTGTTCATTAATGCAGCAAGACTATGAAATACCAGATTTTGCTAAGCTACATCCTTTGCCATCCATTACTGGAAGCAAACAGTTTGAGCTGTGTTACTCATATTCTATTTGAGCTTGTTGCTTTATAACGGAACACTTTGTTATTTGAGACAAAAATTATACTTGAAAATCTGATAGTGACTTGACCTTTGGACCACAGAATAACACTGATTTTGAAAATGACTTCTGGTTGATGCATTTTTTTGTCTAGTGCCTGAAAAAAAAAACCCTGAAAGATCCAAACACCAGCCCTGGATTGGGTAAGAAGCATTTAACCTGTGCTTTCTTTTCAGGCATGTGATTTCTGGTGTTTGCCTGCATGACCACTTAGTTTCTCTTGGTGAAGAGTTGTAAGAGGATAACATTTCTTTATGGTTGCTAAACTCTTTAAAAATGAAATTAAAGTAGATCATACTTGTTTAGCTATCTCAGTATTTCAATCAATTGGATCGTGGAATTGTAACACAGTCACCTGGTACTGCTTATGGCATTTGGATGCTTCCTCTTGGCATTTTTTACGAAATCTCTGTGTTTGCAGTTGTCACTTCTGTTTGGTTATTTTTTTTTATCTGCAAATACCAAAATAAAAATAATTTTCAGTGAGTTAGCAGTCTGTAAGGTTTAGACCAGCACAGCTGATGGATACTGAAGCTCAGTGATCAGTATCTCTTTGATTTTGGTAAGTTTAGTTGCATCCTGAAAATCAAGCATGTAAGTGTTTATCTTTGCAGTAAGTGACAACTCATACTTCTAAATATTTTGTTGCAAGTTAGCAGTGAGAGTGTGATTTGAGCTGACCTCTGTAGCTATAAAACAATTGTAATACGTTTGCAGTAGCAATGTGAAATACAAGTCCATGAACCATTAGAGGTGCAAGGATTCTTAGCAGCTATTGGCAGTTGCTTCTAAAAAAGTACATTCTTTTGAGGAAAAAGGATGCCTGGAAGCAGAATATGTGTAAATGGGGACTGTGTACGTGTCAGATGTGCTTGCTTTTAATGTTTGCTGATGTGAGGAAGATGTTTTGGCCTCATCCCTGGTCTCTGTACAAGAGGCGTTGTGCATTGTAACTCAGGTAATTACTGTTTTCCTACAGTTATTTGACTGCTGATCTTAAGAACCTCTGTTCTCAGTGTTTTACTGAAAATACTAACCTCTGTCCTGTTAGTAGAAATTCCATGCCTCTTGTTTTTGAGTGGTGTCACAGCTAGGAGGTCCCAGTTCTGCACCATGGCTGCAATAGCGTACTTTGCTATCGCATTACTAAATGTTGGTGTGGAAGCTGAACCAAGTTTGACACATGTGAGTTCACATTCTTGGCAATACCAGTAGGTGTGTTTTTGAGAATGTCTTAGAAACAGATGGAGTGGGAGCTTTTTTATGTATTTTAGTTGTTTGTTTCCTTCTCCAGGTGTTTAAAGCATGCTAGCTAGTAGAAATAGTTTAAAAGTCTCTTTCTCAAGATGCCTTTGCTCAAGTCTGAAAACTTTCTGGAAGGAAATTTAATGCGACATCCTGAATTCCCCTTAGTTAGAATAGTGACTAGCCGACTCTTAAGTAGTTGAGGTGTACAAGAAATCATACTTTAAAAGGCCCTTCTGGTCTTCAGTACTCTGTGAATCAATCATTCTGTAAAGTGACTTATGAATTTAGATCAGACAGGTTCAAACTTGCCACTTTTTCTTTTTGGAGAGCAGCTCTGGAAGTTTTTTATTTGTGTAGTTTTTCAATGTTTCCTTTTTTTCAGCAAATATTTCTCTGGCATTTTCTTTATGCCAGAGTTTGTCTTTCACTGGCAAGACTGTATTACAGTGGTTTTCTTAATTGTGGTATTAAGGAAAAAACCGAACAGCTATTTTAAGGGTTTTTTTGCTCTGTGTAGGTATCTTTGATTTTGTTAACATTTTTCATTGTTCAGTACAAGTTTTAAATTAGGGTATTACATTTTAACATTCTTTGTAATGTGAAAGCTCAATTCAACTAATCACAGAATACTACCTTATTAACCAAATTCCAGGGATCACACATCATTTATCTACTGAAAAATGAAAATAAAATCAATGGTCAGATCTTTTATATACTTTATTAAACACTTCCCTTTCCAATTTATATGTTCCCTTGTTAATCCTCCCTCTAAATCTTCCTCCCAGATTTTTGAAGTTTTCCAAACTTACTTTTAGCTCAAGGAAGAGGTTATGTTATCTAGGATTGGGGTATTATCCATCGGAATGACAGTCCTTGCCAGCAGCTCATCTTTGGATTGTCAGTCTTGCTGAAATTTGATGGATCCTTTTAAAACTTTTTTCCCCCAAAATGGTTTTTCTGATAGAACCATTTCTTAAAAAAAAACAAAACCTCTGATTTTCTTGGTTCTTTACTTGAAGTGCTGTCAGAGTTAATAATTTGATACATCTGTGATGAATACTCTTAATGGTGGAAAAGGGAACTTGAAAAGCTTGGCATGCTTCTGAAAATGGTTGTGAGCAGATGATTCTTCTGTCATGGTTTCTAAAAATGATGATGGTGTAAAAGCTTCCCAGAGTGATGCTGTCAGTCATATCACACTGTTTATCATGACCTCTTAATTGCAAATTCTGGAAGTAGAAGTAGTCGCTGTTTCTGTGCCCAGTTGCAGCTTTGGATGTTGAAGGATAACACTGAACTGTTTTAGCAGTTGTGCCAAAGTTCTCTTTCGTTTCACCCCAATATAAAATTAAAAATACAAAAATGGGATGTATAAAGTGTTTTAATTAGACTTGACAAGACAAGCCACTTGTATAGCTTGCATGTAAACGTGGGGTTTTTTTGTGGAGAGAAACCTCACAGGAATGAGGCAGGTGAAAGATGCTCAGTATCTTGAGTGGAAAGATGAATTACAGTGGTGCAATTTTGCTTGGTTACTCTTGAGTTCAGAGCTTTTGCCTCTGAAAGGGTTGTTGACCACAGAGATGTAGCATGTGTGCTGTGTTGTGCATGTATGTTTGCCTGCAGGTCCACACAGGGTTTCTTAGCTGGCAGCTGCTGCATCTTTAGCAGGACTTCAGCCAGTTAAAGCCCGCATCTGGTTATTTTAACTTTGCTCCAGAATGGTTAAGATGCAGAGAAAGTCATCTTACCTTGTTCAGTGTGGTGGAAAGAAACCACCGGTGCTTAATTTTTGTTTTGCAAATCTGTGAGTTTTATGATAAACTAAGAAGCCCTAAACCACACTATCTGTTAAATTCTACTTTTATGCAATTGTGTACAGGTGTCAAAGTACATCTCATTATCACACAGGTGGAAAGAGAAATGCATTAAATTGAATGCTTTTGAACACTTGTGTACAAGTCTAGTGATGATCAGTTTTTGTCTTTTTCCTAAGTATATTTGAGCATTTCAAATAAAGCATTTGCATTACTTTATATCCTCATTTTTAAAGACATGTTTTCAAGTTCTCCTGTCCTCCTACACAAGGCATCATTTCCTTCTTGCTACAAAGAAGGTACAGCAAAGCTGATGGGCAAGCTTAAACTTCACAGATAGTTTTTACTGGAGCTTCACACACTGACTTCCTCCATGCTCTTGCTATACTTTTTGTGATAAATTTGGCACTTAAAAAATGGTAACTCAAACATTTAAATTTACTGTCATCTTCCTAGTTAATCATCTTGTTATTCAGTAACATGTAATGTTTATTTTATTGAGTGTATTCATAGAGGGTCAAAAGCGTGAAAACATCTTTGTTTTAAGGGAATATCTACAGGGCAAAATTAGGAATGAAGTGCCTTTTAGAACAGATTGTATATTGAATTTTATGATGCTAGAGTGAAGCCAAGTTGTTCAAAATGCAGAAACTCCAAACAATCCCTGTTGTAATTTTGAAATTAGATTAGAAAATGAATGTTAGAAATCAAGATGATGATGTATGCCACCTACACCAGGAGAAGGAACTGCTGGTGCAGAGATGTGGAGTGGAACTGTTTCATCAGTTGGACAACAGACTTTAAAGAGAGTTAGAAATAGCTTAAAGTCTCTTCTTAGCTGTAGGGTGCAAATAATGACGACTGTGGTTTGAGGTTTTCTTTTTGAAAGCATCCACACTTGGTTTTTTTTGTTCAGGTACCCAAACCATGAGCTTCCTCCCTGCTAGCTTCTGTCAATTCCATGGTACCAAAAATTACTCTTACCTGTGGCTGCTGCTGTCTCCTCCCTGTCCCTACCTTGCATCCTCTGCACTGTTCAGGCTCCAGTGGCTGGTGGGCCGTACCCATCCCTCACCCAGCAGAAGGCATCTGGGATGGGAACCTGGGCACAGAACCGTGGTGCAGCCCAGCAGGGGTACAGTGAGCACTGGCAGGGAGTGGGGAAGGGAAAGGGCAGCTGCTCATGAAAGGCAGGATGGTGCTGCCACCATGGATCTGCAGTTTAGGCTGTGCAGTCTCATTTATGAACTGGAAATGGAAGGGAGTAAATATTGAGTGTAGTGTTAATGTAGCGTGTGAATTATTGGTATGATTGGAGAACTTTTTGCCTCTTAGTTGACATCTGTGAGGCTTGTGAAATTTCATGTGGTCCTAGTGTGGTGAGGAGTTTGAAGAACTCTCAGGAGGTTTGAAGCTCATTCTGATCATGACTGTTGCTTATTGTCATAGTGTTTTGCATAACCATCTGTGTGTTATTTTTCATTTATTCATCATCTGTGTTTCTGCTGTGTAGCACTTAAAGCACTGAAGCACAACAGTGTTTATTTTTAAGAAAGTGTTGGTGCAGATTGCAAAGTAAATGCTGTGTCTTGGGAAGTGGGCAAGCTGCATGTGCCAGCCAAACAAAGACATACAACATGAGCTGTCACTGAGTCAGCCTGGGCAGCAGATCAGAAGGGCTTCTGCATTATGTACCATTGAGCACAGAGTCCTCTCACAGACTCCTCGTGTAAATCACTTTTCACCATGCCTAGCCTGTCTTCAGAGGCTCCTTTTGCCAGCATACTATATAAGCAAGTCATAGCTGTCCCTGGGGACTCACATAGTTTCCCTGACATCAGTAAGTAAAAGCTCTGCAGCACACTCCAACCAGCTGATCTTTCTTCTGTTCTTTTGAAGTTGTCCGTTCAGTTAGTGCACAACAGCAGAAGAAGCACATCTTACCTGCCCTGACAACTTACGAATTTTAGATAATTTATTTTTAAATGTTACCATATTTTGGATGCTAAATTTAGGATTCCTAACTGTTACTCTTTTGTGTAAAATTCTGTGACTGAAAGCTACGACTGGAGTTCCAGACATGATGATTGTAAACCTGCATGTACAGATTAAAATAATAAAGTGCTAATTATCACTAGTCCAGCATGTGGCCAGTGTTTGTAAATCAAAACAGTAAAATTTTGTTGCAATGGCATATTCAATTTTGTACTTCTGCTGTAAGAACAAGAATCAGCCTCTTTCTTCTCTCACCCTCTCCTGTCACCCCACTGAGCTGCCAACATTTTGAAAAGCAAAATGCGTACTGTGCTTTTGTCCTGTTCCTCTCTTTGTTAAACCTCAACCTGTAATTTCATTAACTGCCTAAGGGTGCCCCACAGGAGGTGAATCAATCCAAGCTGAGGCAGCTGTAATGCCACCTGCCCTCCACTCCTTGCCCTGCCACTGGCAGTGGCACCAAGATGTGCCGCAGGTGGGCTGGTGAAACCCAGTGCTGTGTGGTGGCAGGGGGCACTGCCTGCAGCCGGCTTGGTTCCTCAAGCCAGTGCACCACTCTTGGTGTGACTGCTCTTCCCAGCGCTGGGATGGTTTCTGCCTCTCTGGTTGGCATTCAAGGTTGTTTAAAATGCAAACGCAAGTTGGCCGTGCTGGTGAAAGAAGCAGTTGCTGGTGTTTCCCTTCTCTCACACTCTTACCCCTCTGTCAGGGAAGGCGCTGCTGCATGTGCATACTCAAATAAATTAGGGGCTTGCTCTAGGTTAAAACTAACAGCTCTTTTTATGCCAAGTCCCTGCTCTGGTTGGCCCTGTGGCTGCATAAGTGTTTGCCTCCAGTACCAGGAAGAGTGTGAGAACATGTGGCCAAAAGTGAGAGGCAGACGAGGCTTGCTTTTGTCTGTGGCTGTGCTAATTTAAAGTGCTTTCAAGTGTTTATTGAGCTGTGGCCTCACTTGTGGCAGTGTGGGGTATTTTATGTTGTGAAATATCTGTAGTGGAATGAAATGCCCCAATCAGTCTGTTACTGAGGCAAATAAATGGCATAAAGATCAAAGTGGGCTGTGTGCTTGTTGGCTTGTTAAGAAAATTAATTCTGACAGAGGAGCGGATTCCTTCCTGAAGAACATCACTATTGGAATTTGGTGGATACAGCAGTGAATTTGGAGGACACAAATAAGGGCATTTGAAAATACTTGAAAAAGCTATTTAGAATTTGATGTCTCTGTGATCTTAATTCCTCAGTGCTTCTTATTCGTGGAACGCTTTTGTTCTTTGTGTAAACTTTCTTGCCCACACTGAGAAAAGCAAAAAGCAGATGCAGTGTCTTTTAGTGGTATGCTGATAAAAAGCAGGGAAATGCAGAGCACAGAAGCTGAACAGAAGAGGAGAAATTATAGTGGTGCATTGAATCAGAAAGAGTTGTGTATTTGAAGTTAAAATGAATGCTTTAAAACACCCTTTTTTGCTTACATAACTCTAATAGATTTAGTTCTACCTTTGCTTAGTTAAAAAAGTTTTAATTACGTTCAGTATTTACTCACAAACATACAGAAAATCACAGCTTACATATGTAAAATCTTCTCAGGAAATCCACTGGTTAAATTGAATCTGTTCAAAAGGCAGTGCCATGTGTTAAAATTGAGATCAGTGTTTTGATATGCTTCAGTTATGCTTTATAGATTATAATATTGAACTGTCTAATGTCTTTATCATTCAGTCTTCTCCAAGTAAGGAATGGGAGAGTATTCTCTGGTCTAAAAACTTGGTTTAAACATGTTTTGATAGTGAGAACAAGATTAGCAGTCACTAACAGCAGCTTTTCTCAGGGGGGGAAAAGTTCTGATTGATTGACTTCCACAACTATAAAGTCTAGTTAATCTTTTTTTTTGTGGGTGTTAATAGACTACTTAGCACCCACTCCTGCGTGTTCAGTATTCTTTCATTTTATTAAATTCCACATTTTCTTCAAATATCAAAATCCTATGGATTTGGAATGTTTGTGTTGGTCCAAGTCCTATATTTTGTTGATGTAAAGAACTTGGCTTTAAGAAATCGTTTTCAGTCATCTGCATGATTGCATCAGACATCAGTGTGCCATGGTCTGGGGATCACATGGAATCTGTCAGGAAGCTTCATCCAGACTGCATTCAGAGGTGCCTGCAGAAGAGATGGATCATTTTCCTGATGACAGCAGTCTGCCTTCGTCTGCCAGATGCTGAAGAGGTGCCTATGTTTCTAACACAAATTTTGGTGAAGAGCTGAGCATGTCCTCTTTGCTGTGAACTTGGTCCCCAGGACATGTGAAATTGGATGCACATCTGCAGGCCCTCCAAGTGTCAGTCAGGTGTGATGTGTGCACGAGTGATCTGGTGCTTCTACTTAGGGCTTTATCTATCCTGCAAGTTCAGGGCGTCTGTGGTGTGACAGAGAAGTCTGAAAGAAAGCAGGAGACTTGTTCAGCTGTGCACTGACAACAGAGGTTGTCAGCCCATCCAGGAATAATTGATTAGGGAATTGATGTCTCTCTTCAGTGTGTCCGCAGAAATTCTGCTCTCATGTGCACAGAGTAACAGAAGCAAAAGATTCTGTGGCACTTAATGACCTCCAAATGAATGAAGTGACTGCTGTCCTGTATGTGCTGCTGTAGTGCAAAGAACTGTACTTTTTCTTGGAGAAAATGTCGAGTATTGCGGGTTGCTCCCCTGATGCTGGATGTGTGTACGTGTCTCTGGAGTTCATCAGTGGTGTTTAAATAAGTATGGCAGAAATGATGGAGCACCATGTCTCATGGAGAGGCTCAAGAACTGCCCTTTTATAGTACCAATACAACAGAATGTGGTTTCATTGTTCTGCAAGTTTCACTGGAATTATGATTTTTAAAATTTTCCAAATAGCTCATGAGTGATGCTGCTGCCCTTGGCAGACTGTATATGCCACCGTAATCTTCACATTCTTCAGGCATGAAGTGTCTGGCATTTCTGTTATCACTAACCTAAGGGAAATACAGTAAAAAAAATCTAAAATGTCCAATCAGAATGAGCTACTTTTAAAAACTGACTTCGTAGTAAGATGCTGCAGTTCAGCACAACTGTTCTTCCTTTCCCTACCTTTCTAGTATGATTCAACAGCAGGTTCTTTAATATGGATAGAGGAGTATTTTTCCTCTCATGTTTTCAAGAAAGCCTACAACAAAAGGGAGGTTTGAGATTGGCATTTCCATAAAATTGTGTGAAGCAAATTAGAAAGTTTTTCTCTCTAGCCATGGGAAACAAGACATTGTTCCAAACTACAGGGGGTAGTGTTGTCATTTCTTAGTGATGTGTCTTTAAAAGAAAAAGCCCAATGTCTTTTTAAAACTTTAGATATTTTATTTGCATTTTATCACCTAAATGTGTTTAGTCGTTTTGGAGTTCTTTTGCTTCTCCCATCAGAAAGCTGTGCCCTGTTTGTTCATCATGTGAGCACAGTGCAGGTATTGTTTCATGCTTGAGACAGCTGAACAGCAAGCTAGTGGAGAGAAGTGTTTAAATGAAAGTTAGGTATGAAGTTTTCTACTTTTAACTGGAGAAATTTACAGTGTAAATACATTTTGGTTCAAAGAGGAGATCCAAGCTCTCCTTTGTCTTTGATTTCCAGCAGCACAGGCTTAAGATGCAGAAATGTGGGGAAGAATCAAGGATACAAAATCATGTGCATTATTGGTATTCCTGGTTTAAGAAATTATATATGTGTGGTTACTGCATGCAGTAACAAGCCTACTGAAATGAGAAATAACTTCTGAGCATTCTAGTTCATGCAAGCATTTTTATTTTCCTTAAAATGCACTCAGAACAGTGTAACTGCCCACACAGGTGAAAGCTCCTGTGATTTCATGTTCAGAAGGCCACTGTGTCAGTGTATCTGCAGAGTATTTTCAATCTACGAATTAATAAGCGCTTGTTTACCCCATCATGGAATAGGAAAAACACAGAACTGGTTAATGGCTCATTGCTTTTGTTAAGGACATAACCTAAAACTGCTGCTTATGTTGATAAATATTTTTATATCTGGAGTATAAAGAGTTTTGAAATGCTAACCCCAAATACATTCACTGTGAATATATTTGTTGTTTTTGTTGTTGTTAATATAATAAATCCCATGCATTTTGTAATGTGTGTGAGTACTTGCTTGTGAAAAGCCATTTTACTAGAAAAGGAATCCTTTATTGTTAAGTGTTAACATGTTAAGACTAATTGGAAATCTGGTATTTGAATGCTTAGTGGCTAATAAACCAAGGCCATACAGGTTCTGCATGATAAAGCTTTCACTTTTCTTAGGTTTATAACGTGCCTTTTGAAAGAAACCAGGATTATAATGATACATAAAGCATGCGGTTTAAGTTACCTCTTTGTAATGTTGGATAGTGGTGTCTCCTGTTAGAAAAACCCTAACTTGTAAGAGTAATTTATCAGCTGTCCCCCAAAAGGAAATAATATTTGCCGTGGGATAGAACAAAGTGTTTTAAAGCAAATCACAGTAATAAAAACATGACTGACCAACAGCTTTACAAATAAAAGTTTTGATTTTACTAAGCAGATATTGCAGTTAACTTTTCCAAGGATGCATAATTTTCATTCAAGACTGCTAGCAAGATAAAAAGCTGCAGTTTGCATCTGCATCTGTTTATGATTCTGTGTATACCACCAGCACTCTAGCTTTTATAACATGCAGCTATCTTCCACTGTGCTCAGATTATAAGGAGAACAGTTTTTGTTAGCAGAAATTAGGTGTGTTTACCAACAGATTAATCAGACTTAGTTAAATTAATCACAGGGGTTTTGTTCCACGTCACTTCAGTGCATTGGACTTAACTTTTCCACTCAGTCTTACATGTAATACAATTAAGAATTTTGAAGTTTACTTAAAATTCTTAAATAGGTGTACAATTTTTGTACCTAAAACTTGGTTTACCTTTTCATATTTAGTAGAGGAACTACACATATTATTGTGTAACATGAAACACTTCTAGCTGTCAAAACAAACTTCTGTCAGTACAAATCATGGTGATCATTGTGAACGGTGCTCTGAGAACATTGACATTTCTAAACCAGCTCAGAAACGCTTATACTTTTTGTGCTACATACTGGAAGAAACACATGTCTAGCTGTTGAGTAATTGAATTTATCAGTTTGCTCTTTATAATTTGATATTGGCGATATACAATTTGTGCTCTTGTTTTCCATTTGTTAAACAAATCAGTTTTAGTACTGTTACTGCTGTGTAAAATTAATACTCAAATGTTAGGTAGAGGGCTCCATGTTGGAGTTAATATTTAATTTGTTGTGTAAATTCTGAAAAAATGAGTGCGTTCTCCAAATAACAGTGAATTGTAGCATTAAAATGGTGGTACAGCAGGAAACAACGTATTAGCAGTTTGGTAATGGTCAGAGCTGTATTTAAGTTGCTTTATTTTATTTGCTGTCCATTGGCTTTCTACTACTTTTTCATTGTGTTGTGAGTACAGTAACACAGTAAAACCAGTGTGCTCTTGTTTTATTGTCAGGTTTCTCTGTCCTTTTCAGCATCTGTTTTCTTCCATACTGAGGTGTTGAGGAAATATTAAGTAGCAGCGACACTTCCTGTACTGTCCATGCTATTCTTTAAGCCATTATGGATGAATTTCCATCTCATTGAGAAAGCTGTAGCAGCCCTCTGGTTGCCTGTGATGATAAGCTAAGCAAAAGGCAAAGTTACGGTTTTTTCTCACCATTGCTGTGTCATTTGCATGTGAGTTACCTTGGAGTTTTTTCACGACATGGTTGGTATGGTGTGACGTGAGGCTTTGGAGATGAACATGGGAGCTGATTTCTTTTTCTTCTTTCGTAGGTGATGGATGTGGGCACACTGTGCTGGGCCCTGACAGTGGGACCCTGGCCTCCATAAACTACCCCCGGACCTCTCCCAACAGCACCGTTTGCGAATGGGAAATCCGTGTGAAGCCTGGGCAGCGAGTTCAGCTCAAGTTTGGTGATTTTGATATTGATGACTCGGATTCCTGTCATTCCAGTTACCTCAGAGTTCATAACGGCATTGGCCCCAACAGGACAGAGATAGGTAGGAGCTTTAATTATCTCTCTCTGAGAACTGTTGTCTTGTATAGAACTTGGGTTCTTGGGTGGAAATTTGTTGTTACTTCTTAACAACAGCTATGTGCTGAATGCAACACAGATCCTATAACAATCTTTCATTTTTGAGATCCTCAAAGGAAGCTCCACTGCAATGTGGGGTTTTTTTTCTCAGACATTTCCCAGTAGCTTGCAAAGTTCTTGTAAGCAGTGGAGAGGGAACTGTAAAACTAGACGCATCTTCATTTAAAAAAGAAAAAGGTGTATGTGTGTATATATATATATAAAAGATACATATATGTATGTGTGTATATAACGAAATACATATATATATATATAAAAAAAACCTGAAATGCCTTTCTTTTTATATGGATTCACTCTGCCTTGACCTGTTCATCTTGGTGGTGTTAAAGGATGTCAGGCTTCTAAAGGTGTGTAGTTCAAATATCCTCCATCTTCTGATAATGTTCTTAGTTTAATGTCTATTCTCTTCAGGAGAATTTCATGACTAGAAGTCAGTGGAGTCTTTTCATATAGCAGTGGGATGTTATCATCTACATCAAGGTACCTGTAGAGTGTTAAGACTCTTGTGGTTACTTCGCATAAAACTCAAAATGAATTGTCATTCTTCCTTCTCTAAAATTAGTTGTTATTATGCAGATTAACTTTATTTTCTTTCCTGAAGCTTTAATTTGGAGAGAGAGAGAGAGAGATTTACTTCACTGAGACTGTTTTTGTGCAATTCAAAAGCTAATCTCTCTAAACTGAGTCTTTTTCTAAAGAGGCTAAGTGGAGTGTTAGCTTTATTAACCCTCTTTTCCAACTGTTACCTAGGTAAGTGTGTGTGAAAATAAGTATGTGCTTGGAGCTGCTGAGCCAGACTTGGTCTAAAATAGGAAACACTGAATGCCTTAAATGGCAAGGAACGTCAAGTTCTGATAAGTCCATTACTCACTTTTACAACGGACTTCATGGGTTCGAGTAAATTCCTACTTCATTTGTTTCTCTTGCTTTTCAGCTGTGGCCTGCTGGTGTAGCAGCACGGTATGTTGAGCAAATGTGTGTGTTGTTCTGCTCTTAATAAATTAAATCACAGGGCAAACAGTGACTTAACAATGGCAAATACAGATGATGCAGGGTTTGGGGTTTTTTCATGTTTGAAGCAACAGACACTGGAGAGATTAAACAGTGACTTGAATTTTCTTGGGAGAAATGTGGATTTATCCTAAGTTTTTCCATGGTCTAATATTAAAATACTTGTTTTACATAAAATCTGAAATTCAGTCATACCTTTTTTAACCCAAAGTGACCTAAAGGTTGGCTGGTTAGATTAAAAAATAAATTGTTAGTGGGTTCATTGATAAACAGACAGGGTTTCTAGTGAAGCTTTTAAGGGCTAGTGCTTATTCCAAGCCTATTGAGTATTTATCAAGAAATCAAAAGAAGATTCAAATGCTCAGTGTTAAGTTTGTCTCTAGGATACATATGATCTAGAGGAGTTTTTAATTAGATTTCATTACAGTCCAATCACTATGCATCTGCAGGCAGATGTTCTTATTTAAGACATGGGAGTTCCCTCTCCTGCTATAATGTTGCTGTACAAAAGCACTCACAGTCCTTCAATGCATAAGTACAGACAAAATAGCAATATTACATCTGCACATACAGTTGACAGAGGTGTTACTGCAGTCATGCTTTGTCCATTCCTAGTGCTTGCTTTTTCAAAGATTGACAAAAGTCGGGCAGGAGGCCAGGGAAGAGTTAGAAAAATTATTTATAGTCTCAAAAGTATGTCTTGCCATGAATCATAAGGTGCGTCACTCTACAGTGTGTCAAAGGCCACATGTCCATGGTGCAAGCAGCACTGGAGAGTTTATCCAAGCTAGATTTAAATGGCTTGCATTGTGTATTTGCCTGAGGAAGGGGATAAATGGTGTTTTGAGAGGAGTCTCATGATGGTCAGTCATGTAACAAGATCCAGTGGCTGAAAACAAAAATTAAAAAAGGGAAAAGAAAAGGTTGTGTTGGTATAATAACAATTTATATTTAAGTATTGTAAAATCTATTTTCTGGGTGTTATTAGAAGATACCTTTGCTTTGTTAAAAAAAAAATACCTAAATAAGCAATATCTAGAAAGTTCTGGGTAATGATAGGAATTTGTATTTTAACTTTTAATATTTTTAAAAATTATTTTATTAGTGTTTGGGTGTGCAGATCACTTTTTAAAGGAAATTGACATACATATTCTATTTATTTTGTATTCTATTTCTTAAGAACTATTCCTGCAGGACAGTGTTATTCCACTTCCTCTACTTGAATATTGTAATTTGCCTTTATTTGAGAAAGGAGTCTTGCCTCTTTTTCTGCTATTTTACAGTATGATAACATACTTATTATGAGGAAAGCAAATGGAATGATGAGCTGAAACAGAGGCAGTGTCATTTACTGCTGGTGATTATCCACTTTGATTATCCACTGCAGAATCTTAAATAGGGTTATAGATAGTTTTTACAGTATCAAATGATCAAGGTAGCCTGTAGAACAGAAGATTATTGTTTTCTAAACAAATTAATTAACTGGTCAGTATCTTTTCAAAAGTTTCTAGTTAGTAAGACTGGAGAATTCCATATTGACTGGGGTCTGTTTAACAGCCATTCACCCATGAATGTGACCTGGTAGCACTTCTAGAACTTCGTAGGGCCAATACTGTCAAAATCTGCGGACTCCAGCAGTTGAAAGTCTGTTATTTTTGTTCGTTTCGTATGGCAAGAGAAGTACCCTGGTACAGAACCTCTGTGAGATTTTTTAGGTGTGACAAAACAGAAAGAGAACTAACTGGTAATGTATATGAATGGTGCTCACCTATGATGTGATATATGTATGATACTGCTGAAATGCAGCCAGTCGTGCCTGCTCTTGTCCAGAGTTAAGGAAAGTACTTGACAGAAACCATGAAAAAGTCTCTGAGGAAGAAGTGCTCCAGCAGCTGAGGGAAAAGGAGGGCTTTTTTCTCATTTGCTTCTGTAGAAGCTTCTCATTGTCCTAACTTGATCCTTTTCCTTGAGAGATTCCTCATGTTCTTTGAAGCACTGACTGTGGAGGTTACACATGGCTAGGGGTGAATGGGATAAGGTCACCTTTATCTGCAAGTGTTGGGATGTGAGAGACCTGTTGACAGTGACAAAACGAATGTGGAACCCAGTCTGCCATTTGCTTTACATGGTCACTAAGCACATGATTTAGTGTCATGTTCATGTAGTTGCTTTTGAATATATACCAGAACTAAAGTGAGCCTACACTGCAGATGAACTAAGAAGCTGGAAATTGAATAAGATGTTTATTACGTATGTTGTTTTGGGTCAATATTTCTTCTCCTCCTTTTCTCCACAGGAAAATACTGTGGGTTTGACTTTCAAATGGATGGTTTAATTACTTCAAAAAGTAATGAAGTCACAGTACAGTTCATGAGTGGAATTCACACTTCTGGACGTGGATTTCTTGCAGCTTATTCAACCACTGACAAATCAGGTATTTGTAATTATTTGGTAATTTTTCTTTGCTGGCAAAACTAGAGCTGTTTAGTAAAACCACAGAACTACGTCATTTACTCTTACATTCTCACAAGTTAACTGCTAAAAATTTAGCACACTTTTCATGATACTTCTGCGTAGAAAATTGGACTGCCAGTTACCTAAAAGTTGCTGTAATTTTAAAGAAATGGTATCAAAGCTTACCTTGAATAGCAGAGGAAAAATGTCAGTTGTCTGTTATAAATGAAAGAACTACTTCAGAATGAGGACAAAATGCGTTTTTTCAGGCAGTAGTCAAGGTGGCAGATAGCTGACAAGTTTTCTCATGAAATTGTTTCTATTTTATACAGACTAACCTCGTGGAAATTTTTACTTCAGTAGCAGTATCCTCTACTACCTCAGCTCTTTGATTATGTAATTTGCTGACTAGTTTTTTGTCTTCTTCTTGGTTTTTTTCCATGGTTTTGATTACTTTAAGCCTCTGAAAGAGGTTGCTGTATTTGTTTTGCATCTTCTCCCACTCATTGTAGAGGTGAGTGATACATGTGGTCTGCAAGGAAATAAAGGAGCGGCCAGCAACTGCTTCAGAAGGCAAAAACCCTATCTGGAAGTTATTCTAAAAGGAACAGATAAAGACTTTCGGTTTAATTTTGTAGGGTTTTTGATGCTTTCCTCTCTGTATTTTGGGCTGTATGTATTGATACACAGCAGACACAAACATGAAATTTGTGGTATCAGTCATGGATGCCAATAACATGGCATTCTGACATGTGTTCTGTGTGGTGCTTGGGTTCAGCACTGCAGAACCATTAAATGTTGAAACCACAGGCCTCTTTAGCTTTTTAATTTAATGAAAAGAGCATATGTTTCTGTCTCTGATTTATCTCTGAAGTATAGCTATAAATTAAAATTAAGCTGCACAGAAAATGAATTTTTGTAGTATTACCTTGTCATATTCTCAGTAGATTTCAGTTACTCAGACAAATTAGCAAGGTTCTACTGTAATACAAAATCTGTTGCAAGAAAATTTAGTAGGAATGTGGTTTTTTTCATTCTGAGACTTTTGGTTAAGCCTCAGAGGCTCAAATGTATGTTTTCGTGCACTTTAAAAAGCATACTCAAGCTTGTTGTCTTTATCTCCTCTTGACGTAACATTTTTTCTTTCCAGACTTAATTACCTGTTTAGACAATGCAAGTCACTTTTCCGAACCAGAATTCAAGTAAGACTGATTTTTACCTGTTTCCCTCCCAGTGTCTTTAATGAAGTAATTTCAGTGTTTCTACTTGGCTTTGTTACTTATATCTGATGCAGCTTGGAAATCTGCCATCCAGAGAACTTGAGACACAAACTAAGTAGGGTTAGAGCTGAAGAATTCTGACATTTGCACTCCTCCTTCCTCCTCCTGTCTCTTCCATTTGTGTTATATACATGCAGTATACAGTAGAACCTCGTTAATTTGCACTAACACATAGGAGCTAATATCTCATTTCCATAGAAAGAATATTGCTTTTATAAACTTATTACGGCAGGTACACAGCTTAATTATTGAAATTTGTATTACAGTTACCTAAGGAGCACTAAATGATGAAATGTGTTAGAAATTGCAAACCCATTTCACAGTTTGATGCTCATTAATAGGGCTCTGTGGAGACACAGAATGCTGTACATTCTGATGGGGGAAATGTGTCATTTCCCTGTTTTCTCCTTCTCCATTTCCATCTAACGCAAAGGCAGTGTTTAAAGCTGCAGACTGTTGTGAAGTATCTAATCTTAGTTTTTGGAGAACTTAAGCCAAGGCATCATAAGACATTTCAAAGTGCGACTTTTGCATTTCTCCTTCATTTTCCCGGGTTCCAAAATAGGGCTCTGACTATAGGTTCTGGCCTTACTCAACATGTGACAAAGTCTCTGAATCCCACTGTTTTCATGGAACCTACAGCGTTGCTTCAGCTTTTGCTGAACTGTGGTGAAAATGTTAATGAGTTTGCTCTACTTTACATTTAGCTCTTGAAGATGTAATAATTTTCATGTGGGCAGTATGAAATTGCCCTAGAACATGAACACAGGCTTGCTCCAGAGGTGCTGGTGTCCAGCCTCTTACTTTTCATGAGCTAATGGTAATTCAGCCAGTTTTTTGTGTTCAAAGCATTGCCAAAAGCTGTTATAAAATAGCATTGCTTTTCAGATATTTTATTTAGGGGTGCAAAACAAATAGATATGCATGTCTCTAGTTCACAAAATGAAATTCATTAATATTGTTACTTATATGACTTTGAATTTACAGGAGCCATGTGGTATTTATGTTATAAAATGCTGGCTTTTTTAGTTCATCATATTGAGACTGGAACTGTACTTTCAGCTGAGACTTGTTTTAAAACATTTTCAAATGTCTGTTCTCCTGTTGTATACTTGTGAATATTTTTGGTCTGATTTAATAGGTCTTCCATTAGGAGATATCATTACATACTGATATATGAATGGCAGAGTATTGTAAATCAAAAACATAACTGTTTTCTACCAGTAGGAGACTTGTAGGTGCACGCATATCCTGACTTGATATTTTGTTCTCTTTCAGTAAGTTTTGTCCAGCTGGATGTGTGATTCCTTTTGCTGATGTTTCAGGCACTATTCCTCATGGATACAGAGATGTAAGTAAAAATACCATGGGCTCAGGTGAGTTTTGGTAAAACACGTGCTGGATCATACAAGTCAGTTTTAGTTGTTGGCATTAGTTTTGCTTCCTGTATGCTGGGATTTGTACCTCCTAAAAGTGAATAATATGGTACTCATTTTTTAGCACCGGTGCTAAATGACAGGTGCTTCAAATGTTTCCATCTCCAAGAAGTGAAGTGGTGTAGTGGAGTCTTAAATATTTTTGTAAGGCCTGCAGAGAAGGGTGGATCAATCAAAAGATTAGGTGCTTTTTCTACTTTCTGTTTTGTTTTTGTTGGTTTTCTCAGGTTGGGAAATGGAGATTTATAAAGAAAGAACCAGTTCTTTTCATGATGTCCTCTTATTTTTGAAACTGTAATGCCTCTCTCAGCAGCGACTCAGTGGTTATCTTAATTTTTGTTACACTTGAGAGATGAAATACGGTTTATGCTCAGCAGCTATAAAATAATTTGCACAACAAAGTTAATACTGTAACAGTAGTTCTATAAATCGGTAATGAGCATCTTTAATAATGTACTATTTACTTAAAACACTGCAAAATCCTATGCAGTATTTTTCTAATGTAAGCTTTTGCAGGTCAGTGAATGAACTTGCCATGGGATGGGAGGATGTTCACTTTGTTTAAGTGATTAAAATTTTGCTAGCAATCTACTGAAAATTACATGAAATCTTTTATCTTAAAATACTTATTTAATTACATGGTTTTTATCTTAAAATACTCTTTTAACAAGCCCGTATATCTAGCACAGAGGAAAGACAATGTAAAAATGTTAGTAATCAAAGATTTTAGTATTAAATATGAACTTGGAATGTGCCTGTCTGGTTTTCTTTTCCCAAATATTTGTAAATCCCAGCCTACTTGCTTAAACAATCACCCCTATGTAAAAATGTCACCACAGTGTAACTGCGTTATGTGTTCTGGTCCACAGTGAGTCCTCACTAAATGGCTTAAGGTAATTTTTGTAGCTAGTAACAAGATGAAATTGATTCTCTGCCTCACAAATTTGCAGCATCTGTAGGATTTCTGCTTGTTGGGAGTTTTTTTGCCAAAATCTGGAGTAATTGTTTTCTATGGAGGAAAAGGAAACCTAGGGAAACTTAAGGAAATAAATGCCCTGTAACTTTCTTTTTGTGTACTTTATCGCTCAGAAAAGGCAGAGAATTCCCCAGAAGTCAGGCTGTGTGGAAAGAAATGAAATTGTCCAGTACTTTAGACCAAGTTTCAGGTAGAGGTTTCTCATGCATCTCTTTCAAATGCATGGGAACTGGTTGCTGCTTTAAAAAATACCTAAAATCTTGATTCTTTTCTATGTGACCCTAATGTCCACAGTCCTTGAGGGCTCGGAGCTCTCATTGCTGACATCTGGTGAGCAGGGAGGAGAGAGCTGCATCTCCTGCAGAATCTCGTGCTCCTAATGGAATGGAAAGGGGAGCTGTGTTGATCCCAGACCTGTTGGATGCGAGCTTACTCTGTGCAAGCCTGAAGGACTTGGTGTGATGAGTCCTGCTCACTGTGGCACAGGCACCCTGCGAGCCAGGGAAGTGTCACTGTGACATTTGTTAGTAGATTCTGTCATCCAGGGAGAGAAGGCAAGAACATGATACCCTGCAAAAACATCTTTTATCACTGATGTTCACTGACTTGTACAACGTAGGTAAATGACTTGTTTAGAATGAGTTGTATGCATGTATTACCATGGCTTTATATGGATCAGAGTGCTGGATGATTAAACCATGTTTAACCACAAATTAAGATAAAAAGTACAACCCCTTGGCTAAAAGCTACAAAATCTGCAGTGCATCACCCTTTAATTTGGAGAAAAAAAACAAACATACTTTCAACATGCTTTCTATTAAAAGGTTGTCTGTGTATTTACATCTTCAACTTCTGTTGTGTAGCATTCTTTATTATAGGCTGAGCCTGGCTGTCTGGCTTTTTCAGACTGATTCACCATGATGCTGGTGCGAGGTTATTTAATTACAGCAGTTACATTCCAAATACATCTGGGTGAGGACACAGTGAAACGTAGGGCCTTCTTTTTATGTTTTTTATAAATTCAATAATAAATAAAAATGAATGGTTTCTATATAACCAAGATAACAGTTAAATAAGAAGAATATTTTAACATAATAATAACAAAGACTGTAATTGGACAGTGTAGCATTTACAGTGTAAGCTGTGGTGTTTAATTTGTTCACTTAGTAGGAGTAAATTTTTCTTTCCTTCCCTTCTTCAAGTCATCATCCCTTTGTATGGCTGGTGTTCACGCAGGCGTCGTGTCAAATACTCTGGGTGGTCAAATTAATGTTGTAATCAGCAAGGGCATTCCGTACTATGAAGGCTCCTTGGCTAACAATGTCACCTCAGAAGTGTGAGTGTACTTCCTATAATTTCCTTACCTTTAGCACCATAGATTTGGTAGTGTCTCATTGTGGGATTAATTTCAGCTAGTGCAGCTGTGTGTTCCCTGGACGGGTTTTCTTCACTAAGTTTCTCGCACTTGCTGTGGTGTAATTGTTTTACCATATATCTTTAATCTCTAGACCAGAAATTTTCATTTTCCTAATTCTGTAAGGAGTTTTTACCTTCTTGGCCGTAAATTCCTACTGGTCTGTGGAACAACAGTAATTTAATGGCAGCTTTTCAGTTGCAAGGAAAAAGTGTAGCTTGTCATTGTATCTCAAGTCCCACAAATGAAAGCAATCAGGAGATTGATTTGTGTTACTAAGATTAGCTTAATTTGAAAGGAAAGCATTTTGCAGAAGTCTTGCATTTTGCTGGGTAGATGTTTGTTTGAAAGTCTTTAACCCAGTATCTCTGAACAAGATTTCAGTTGAGAAGGTGTTTGTACTGAAAGCACTGCAACTTGCTGGCAGGCTGTGTTAATCATTAAGTGCTTGTTCAGGCATATGTGCATAGGTTTCAGTGGCCAGCAGTCAGACAAGAAAAATAAATTGAAGACAGTTTGTGTTCAGTTTTCCTCACTGGGTACTGCAAAACATCATATTTTGTTCTCTGCAGGGGACACTTATCTCCAAGTCTCTTCACCTTTAAGACAAGCGGTAAGTGTTATCACATGTATTACATGTTACTGCTTTCATACAAACTTTGTGAATAGGAAGAAGTGTGCAGGTATTTGATTTAACTTTCGTTCTCATTTGTGAGACTTTTTTCAGTGCATTCCTCAATAATGTATATTTTTAAATTGTTTTACTAGCTCAATTTGATGATTAATCATCACTCCATTTATAGGTTTCAGTGATGTTTAAAGTAAGCCTTGCTTATCTGCAGGAAGAGATTCTTTCAGGTTACGTTCCCTGTTGTAGTCTATTTTAACGTGCCTTGACTCTCACACTTAAAACACACTGCTAAAGTAGATCTGGGTACTTGAGAGTTGCTCTTTATTTGTAAAAACTGTGTTCTAGTTTTCTTCCAGGTTTACTCCTTACACTTTCCTGGTTGTCTGTTTAGAAAGCTAGAAGAAATCTCAAAATGATTCCTCACCTTTGTCCACACCCTTTTGGTTTTTTTATCTCCTATTTTTGTGCAACTGTGTGATAAATGACTCTGTGTCTTGCTCTGGAAGGGCATCTTGGGCCTTGCTCTGTGTCTAAAGTTGTGTCCTTTCTTGGCTGCTATGTTTTGTTTTGTCTGTGTGTACCTGGTTGATGATTGGTGTAACAAGTGTTGACCCTTTTGAAGCTTTACTGCTTTGCATGTTTTTTCTTTCTGGCTTAATCTGGCTTAATCTTAGTTCTAGCTTTCTCAGTGGAAGCTAGTTTTTCTGTCAGTCACTTTAAATGCTATCTTTGAGTGGATGTTGGAAATAACTTTTGAGACAGTGGCCTCTCCTTAGTCTCTTTAACTGTTTTAATAACAGCGTAAGAACCATTAAAACCATCACATCTGTTTTTCATAAAGATAAAAAAAGAAAGGGGGAGGAAATCATGCACATACTCCTCAAAAGTAAACAAAAAACACATAAGTGTTTTGTTTTGTTTTCCTATCAGCTGCAGGAAGGGGACAGGGAATGGGGATGTAAAGACAGGAATCTGATGGGCAAGAGTGTTTGGTGATGGAAGTGTATAAACAAGCAAAAATTAGAAAATAAAATGCACATAATATTAAAATGATTCCTCTCCCAGACCTCTGCAAGAGCTGAAAGAAGGAACTACACGTCTGGTGTCCTTATGCATAAAGAATATTAAACACAGTGATCCAGGCAGGGTTGGCTGGGTTCTTTTGTCTTTCAGAATGTGATCTGATAGTGTGTATGAAAGTAATCAAATGGCCCAGAAATTGGAAGAGATAGGACAAAATGCTGATCTAGATACTGAATTTCAGTGACATGTGAGAAGTTACTGAATCAGATAGAGATGAGATGCACAGAGCTCACAGAAGGGAAACTAGGCTGCATTGGTCCACCTGCCTGACTGAAGGCAAAGATTGCTCTCTGCTGATACTTCGAGGGACTAGGCACATCAGAGGGGAAAACTGTTGGTGTTACAGAACAAGAAATTTAGCTGTGGCTTTAGGGCATGTTTTTTAGCCACCCGCAGAATGCAACATGGAAAGAAACATTTAGTAAGAATGGTGACCAGAAAAATGTAACTAATTTCAAGGATGTATTTGAGCTGAAGGCCAGGATTATGACATGACTTCCTGCATGCTTTGGTTTTGTTCAAATTAACACTGTGATAGTGGGGTTGGTTTAAAAACCCAAGAAGTTATGTAGGCACAAAAAAGGAACAAGTGAACCAGTAGTCTGTTTCCCATTCCTGCGTCAGCCTTAGATACCCTTAAACCATGAAAATTCCCCAGTGCTTCTCGTCGAGTGCTCTGTGTGACTGGTGACTGAGAGAATATCCACATTACTCTTGGAACAGGCAAAAATCATAGCATTCTCATGACTAGTTTGGTTCTAGCATCCCTGTTAGAAAGCAAAAGACAGTGTGTTTTGTTGATATTGTTGTTATGGAATAAATTTAGACGGCAGTTTAATATTTGCATGTAAAGTCTTAAAATCCAAGCATTGTAACTTCGTATCTTATTTTCAATCCTCACCTTTTCTGTTGTTCAGGTTGCTATGGGACACTGGGGATGGAATCTGGGGTGATTCCTGATTCCCACATCACATCATCATCTATTCTTGAGTGGCCTAACCAAACAGGACAGGTAAACATTTGGAAACCTGAAAATGCCAGGCTAAAAAGAATTGGACCTCCTTGGGCTGCTTTTATCAGCGATGAACATCAGTGGTTGCAGATTGACTTGAATAAAGAAAAGAAAATAACAGGTGAGTGAATCTGATGTGGCTTTTCAGCAGCTTTCAAAAAGTTTGGTTATGGACATCTTTTTTCCCAGTTCTGGGCCTTAGATAAAGCTCAGATGGCACTTAATTTGGTTCCGTGTCCTACCTAATATGCTGAGGAACCTGGAGCTGAAGAGATGTAGTTTTGTATCAGAAGACATCTCTTCCATCAGAATTTATTGAAGTGTTTTCTGTGGTTTTATTGGATCCTTGATGCTTCTCTTTTCCTCCTCATTGTGCAGGTGGAAATCCAGTCAGCTCAGCCCACTGGTACCTCTGATGCAGGTGTAGTGACTTGTGTTCCTAGGTTTTCCCTATTGCCCGTCATGGCTGCAGTGAATCCAACAGCACGGTTAGGAGCAGTTCCAGTGCAGTGTGAGGAAGCAGCAGACACAGGAGAGCAGCTGGCAGCCTCCCCGTCACCTCCTCCCCTCAAGTGGGGCTTGGGCCCAGAGTTGGGGACTGCAGCCCCCTCAGCAGCCTCTGCTGGGCCTTCCCTCAGCAAACAGGCCACGCAGTGCAGGCTTAGGCAGGTTAGGCCCTGCTCCTTCACGGAGGGGATGATTTAAACAGCTTTGTTGATTTGGAGAGAGCTGGAGGTGCTGTTTCCCCAGGCTGCTCTGGATGGTTTGTTTTCTGTTCTGGGAGTTGAGCAGCCAGCTCATGGTTACCAATTCCCGTTGACCACAGAGTTGCCCATTCCAAGTAGTGAAGCACTGAGGTGTTGGCATTTCGGGTTTTATCTCCAGGGTAGCTGTGCAGCTGTTGTATCTTCAGTGCCAATGTTAGTGTTTTCTCATTTAATCGTTCAGAGGTGATTTGCTGTTGTTAATGGGCATGTTTGTCATCTGATGTAAATGAAAAATAAATAGGATTTAGGTGGAGTGCTCCATAGAGTCCAGGGCTTTAAGGCTATTGTGAAACGTGTTCTGCTGATTGGTTTGGGTTTGTCTCTTTCCGAAATGCCTGAGTTGGTCTCTGTAACCTCAGCTTGCATGGCTTCCTGCCATTAAGCAACTTCGGTTTACCAGTGGCCTTTGTTATTACCTCCCTGGGGACTCTCTGGATTTTGCATTACTCCT
This sequence comes from Dryoscopus gambensis, assembly GCA_013389985.1. Taxonomy (NCBI): domain Eukaryota; kingdom Metazoa; phylum Chordata; class Aves; order Passeriformes; family Malaconotidae; genus Dryoscopus; species Dryoscopus gambensis. The sequence goes on from WEIT01018261.1 coordinate 36,226, forward strand.
CTAATTCCTGTGCTAATAAGCTTTTCCAAAACAGCTTTCCTGTGTGAGTTGTGTTGCAGCATCAGCTGCAGGAAGCTGCAGTTCTTTCAGTGGTGCCTTTAGGTTGGCAGTACAAGAGCAGGGAGGAGCTGTCAGCAGCTGGAGACAAGGAGTGGGCTGTGGTCAAATGAATGGGCTGTTTCCATCAAGAAATGGGGGGGAAAGGCCTCAGCACGGTTATATCATGAAAATTAAAATACAAAGTAAGTAAAATGATTACTAAGTTTCAGTCGCTGTGGAAGTTTCAGACCCTGGCATTTTGGATAAACTTCTTGAAATTAATTGGACTAGTGAAGAGTCCAAACTATGCAACTCTGGATTCAAAAACTGATCTGTTAATTTTTACAAAGTGGTACGAGTTTTTTGTCTTAACTGGGCACTTCAATTTTCATAGGTATTATAACTACTGGATCAACTTTAGCAGAGCACTACTATTATGTCTCAGCCTACAGAATTTTATACAGTGATGATGCACAGAAGTGGACAGTGTACAGAGAACCTGGCATGGATAAAGATAAGGTAAAATTACCACGTGCTTTCTAGGTATGTTCTATGGAGATTTCACAATTGTAAATACAACTCATTTTGGTATGGTGAGGAATCATTAAATAACCTTCAGTTACAGTGTATTTTAAATCATAAACAGCAGATAAACAAAAGAAAATATGACAGTATGCAAATATGTAAGGATTTGGACCGTTCTAAAATTCAGATACTATGTTTATTACTATTTGGGGTGGGACTGTTCTATACAAGAAATTTCTGTTGCAAGTGGTAGGCTACCTGGTACTGTGTCACTTCAAGAATAATTAAATTTATTTTTAAATAGGTTATATGTTTGAAAATTAAGCTTTACTTTCTTACTGTCTTTGTGGTTACAGAATAAATGTTGTGGGTTGTAAAATTTTTCATGTTTTATAATGCTTCTGTCAATCTTAATTTTTAACCAAATACTGTTCAGTTTCTTACATAAGAGAACAGCCTTTGCAGAGGGGGCATGTTCAGATTGCAAATGTTTTGCCACACAGAAAAAGTCCCTAATGTTAGCAGCAAGATAATCTTATTTTCCCTGTGTTTACAGCTCTGCAGTATTTAATAGACAGTAAAAATGAGAAAATCCATGTCTTTCCAGTGGTTCAGATCAGATTTTCTTAAAGAAATGACAGTATTCCTGGTAATGTGACTGCAGCTAGATTTTCCTTCCTTTTTCTTAAAATCCTTGGTTTTATTTTACCTTAGTTGGATCGGCCGGTGGTATTACATACATGTAAGTGTAACTACTAGCGTGGTAGTTTTTTAGAAACAGGCTTTTAAGAATGGTCACTCTTTGGCTGTCCTTGGTCTTCTCTTTATTCTGGGTTAAGAATGTTTCAAGGTAGGATGTAGCGTCCTGTTGATGAAATAAAGGGCTGAAGTTTGTTAAATTAAGAGATTTTTGAATACTGAACATAATTGCAGTAGGAAACCCTTGAAAGAGAGGAGGAGAATTTACTATCGGGTCTGAGCCTACATGTGAACTAAAGTGACTGTTGGTGTGAAGTCTTCAAGAAAAAGGAAAAATCCAGCATATTTTACTAGTTTTGAGTGCCCTCTTCTGGCCATAAAATAAGATCTCAGTTAGCAAGCTGCCTGGATTTAGGCTTCAGTGTTAGTTTGATAATTTTCTTAAAAAATCTTTGCAGCTATTACCTTGAATTTGAGTGTTTTGTTCCTCTTGCATGCTCATGAAATTAAACAAATTGTGGAGCCTGAACTGACAGGCAACAGATCTTTCTTTGCACTCTGTGTGTCATTAAGGGTCAGAGCATGAAGAATAACAGGTACCCAGAAGTGGCAGCTGTATTTAAATGACAGAAAAAAGGATTCCGTTTGCTTCAAAATAGCAAATTTTCTCTCCATCTGCCATCATCTCACTTGATACAGGTGTGGTTTTGGATGCATCTGCTTGCAGGCTTCTGAGCACACCGACCGGGAAGTGCTATTGCCTGGTTTTTTGAAACATGTTTGAAATTCCTAATATTTTTCAGGAGACTAGAAGCATTTCCAAGATTTTCCTGTAGTCCTTTCTGCAAATACCTTTTAGAGATTTGGCAGTACTCAAGAAAAACTTCTCTTAACTTTTCATATATGAAAAAAAGAGTAAAATGCTTGAATTGGGGGAAAAAGACAAATCAGAGTTGCAGTGTTGGAAAGGCTTTGTTGAACAGCACAGAGGGAAATGGAAAGAGTTTGATCATAAAAAGAATATGAAAGTGATTTCTCATGAAAAGGTTTGTACTGTGTTGAGCTCAGAAGCAAATTATTTTTTAATGCAAAAATTAGGGTAACAAAAAATATAGAGCTGCAGGTAAAGTTAAGTTAGTTCTGTAACACCGGACATGAAAAGCATGACTGGTAAAAGCCTGGAGTAAATATCTTTGCTGTTAATCTTTCTTGAAGGTAAGAGTTGTCATTGATTCTTTTGCCCTTGCTGTTGCATGCTCAGAAACCTCAGCCTCAGAAACCTGACGTGAGATTTAACTTTCAGAGCTGGGCATCTGTGTCCCTAATCTGTAACTTCTGCATGTGTTGCCTGGGGAGCCAGATGTGCCTTCTTTTGATACTGGGCTCTGTCAGGCACAGCAAAAGCAAGGTACCGCAATTCGGGCTGGGTACATCCCCTCAAAAAGTCACCTCTGTATTTCACTTCTCACTTGCATCCTTACCAAAACAAATAATTCTTTGGGGACATCTGTAGCTACAAGCCTGTCATTAAAAAATAAAACTAGTAAGGGAAAAGTGGCTGTAAATTGGAGCCCAGTCTGTTGTGGACACACGAACTACAGCTACTTGGTGTTATTCATTTATTTCCAAAATAACATCCTAGGCTTGCCCCTGAATTTACTCTGTCTTCATTTGTTGCTACTAAGAATATTTAAGAACAATAAGCGTAAATTCAGAGCAAGGACTTCTTTTGAATGGATAGTTTTCTGGAATAATTTTTCAGACCTCTAGAGATATTCTAGTCATTTTGTTCAAATACCTTAAACTCAGGAGTTCAATACAGAAATCTCTCCTCTTGTGTATCAAGATTGAAACAGCAGTGATTTGCATTGATTGGAAATGTGCTTAAAGCTCTTGGCTGCTCCATGTTATACAGACACATCAGGTGTTACACAGTGCAGTGCTTGTCCTTAAGAATGGCAGGGTGCTTTATTGGTTACCAAAGGGTGTGAGTGAGCAGAAAACTCCTTGTAATATTGACTTTTTCCAGGCAAGTACCATAATTCTGTCTGCATTATGTTCACCATGATTTGCAGTATCTGTATCAGTGCTTTCAGGAGAAAGTACTCATTTATTGTCGCCTCAGTGGTGACCTGTGGTTGCACCAGCAACCACAGAGTTGCATGGGTAGGGCCAAAGCCCCACTGCTGTGCACTAATGTGGAGACAGCTCACTTCCTACCAAAAGGGCTGGTGCCAAACCAGTCCTCATAAAGGAGAGGGAGGGTTGGAGTACTGGGCCAAACTGCTGTATTGTTTTAAGCAGCTTGGGGGTGAAAAACCCATGGTTGGCTGTAAATTTGTCAGTATGCTTCCACTGCATCTCACAGGGACTCTGCTCACTGCTTTTAAACTTCAACCAGACTCATTCTGTATTGTCACATTTTGATGAGTTCTTTGTGTGCAAAGGATGGCAGTGAAGGACCAGCTTGAGCTCATCCTTCACTCAAAGTTGGTGCCCTTCTCTTTCAGAACCTCATGGCTCAGTATGAGACTGAGGAGAGCTTTCACATTCTGAACCCAAATTCTTTTATTTTGTTGTGGCTCAGCAGTTGTAGGCAGCAGCCACAAGAGGACAGTGTGGTTAGACACTCGAGGGTGCCTCCCAATGCTTTCTAATGAATACCATCCTCAGACAGACTGTGCTGAACTGCTGGGCTGTGTGAAGACATCACTTGATTCCTGCTTGCACAGTGTCATAGCTCCTTGCTATCCATGTATACTTGAAGAGTTAAGTGCAAATCACAAAAAAAGGACCAAGTTGGAATGAGTCAGTGCCATAAACATGTGAGATGTGTGTAACAGCAGGCACTGCCTGGGGAGAATCAGTAGGATATTATATGGTACCTTTACTCTGAACTATGTAGCTGTGTGCATACATGTGCACACACCTTTCTTTACTTTATTTAGTTGTAATGGGGCCAAGGGCATGGACAAGTGCAGGCAGCAGCGCCGTTCCGGGGTGAATTGGATCCTTCACTGCTTATTCTTCCTAAATAAAACATCAGAATTGGTAGTAGTTACTTAATTGCTATTGTATTTGTAGAACATAATGTTTCTCTCTTCTTTTTCCCTTCTTTTCTAGATATTTCAAGGGAATACTGAATTGTACCAGGAAGTTCGCAATAATTTCATTCCACCTATTATTGCACGTTTTTTTAGGATTAACCCCGTAAAATGGCACCAGAAAATTGCAATGAAAGTAGAGTTGCTAGGATGTCAGTTTAGTATAGGTAAGACAGCTGAAAGCTTTCAACTGTGCAAGACAAGAAGTGAAACTATTAAGGTTGTAAGTGAAATTATTAAGGTTAAAATTTATATCGTGGGTATATTTTCAATGAGACTGAAATACTTTTTGGCTGCATAATCCTTCTGTAACTGGTACTTCTGAGTTTATCCAAAAGTTACTACACTTTACCTGGAAAATACTGAATTTCGGTGTACACAAGGTAATTTACAAAATAAGTGTGTCAAAAGACACCAATCACGTGCTTTCCATGTCATTGATGGGGGGGGATTTCCTCATTATATAAACATGAACAAAAGCTTTATAGCAAACTGTTCGAGCTGTCTTCTCCTAAAAAGGAGATATGGAAAACCTACCTTGTAAATTCTTTTCTTCTGAAGGTCGTGCTCCTAAAATCACCTTGCCACCACCACCTCAGAACAAGAATGATGAGAAGAATGCTGACTTCATGGATGACTTCATTCATTCTGTGAAGACTTCGCTGCAGACAGATAAAACAACTTTCACACCTGAAATAAAAAACACTACAGTGACTCCAAGTGTAACCAAAGGTATTCACAGTTAAACGGCAGAAGTGTTTGGAACTCCTTATAGTGCTTTGGCATATATTAAGTGTGCTTTCTGAATTGAAATTTTCTCAGAATTTAACATATTATAGCAGATTATCAATATTTGATTTCTAATATTTACTGGTTATTAAATACAAATATGATAAAAGATGTACAGTTGCATACCTCATGCAGAAACAAAACCAATCCACCAGGTAATATCTATAATATAAATGCATATACAATATATATATTTTATATATATAGTTCTATTTTCTAGAACTTGTTCAAACTGAGTTCAGCTTTTAATCACTGAACGAATTTTGTCAGAAGGAGAAGTTGCAACTTGGACTTCCCTTCTGAATTAATCAGGTGTAACTGCTTTATTTAATAATTTCTTAGGACAAAACACCTTTGACATAGCAAATCTTTTCTGGAGCAGTCTTGTTGACATGAAATTTGAAAAATGTCACCTGGCATAATCATTTTGTTTATCGAAGAAAATGCTCAGAAAAGGGAGCAAAGTCACTGCAGATGTGGGCACTGCTGAAGTGTCCCTTTGGATGGCAGGGGACAGGATCACACACAGACCCAGCACAGGCTGATTGGGATTAACTGGTACGGTACTGTGGAATTTACATCTTAAAGTAGGTTCAAACTTAAGTGGTGGCACTGAGGGATTTTCTGCATAAGTAATAGAATACATTGTTGTAATGGAAGAAACATATATTAAAATAAAGCAGTTGGTTTTGATGAAAAACCCTGGAAAACCACCAGCTGTGCATGCATGTAGAAGAGCCAGATGTTAATTGAAGTTTGCACTGTGGGAGCATCCAGCGGAGTAGCTTAGCTGGGGGATCTGGTGTGATAGACACTAAACCTGAAAACTGTGTGCTTTACCCAAGTAATTTTCAAATCAAAAACTGATTTACGAGAAGCTTTTTCTGTCTGACACCACTCAATTTAATGGCTTTCAGATGTGGCATTGGCAGCAGTTCTGGTCCCAGTGCTGGTGATGGTCTTCACTACTCTGATTCTTATCTTAGTTTGTGCGTGGCATTGGAGAAACCGGTAAATGAATAGATGGATGAAAGTGCTTTAAATGAATGTTAGCCTGGTGTGTGGGAATGAAATACTGCATGTATTGCTGTGGGAACTCTGTGGTCTACATTTGTGGAAATAATTGCATTCTTTCTGAGAAATTACTCACTTGAATAGAAAGGACAAAACAGCTTTTTGTAACTGTTTTCATTAGAAGTACTTTGACTAAAATCTGGTTTCTCTGGTAGCAGCAGACTGGTGATGGCAAGCCAGGTTACTGGTGCTTGTACATTAAATTTGAGGACCAGTTACAGCCAAGGTGATAGTTGCTGAGCATTAATTAATGCATCTTTTGATAAGCAGACTAGCTCAAATATCCCTTTTCTCTTTTTTTTTTTTTTCCACAGCAAGAAAAAAACTGAGGGCACATATGATCTACCTTATTGGGATCGTGCAGGTAACAATATGGTTTTATGAAACCATTTACTCAGCCTTTTTTGTTTGATGTGTATTTCAGATTGCAGTAACACGTTTTCCACTAGCAGAAGCTTCTCTAATGCTAACTGAGGGAGGCATAACGAACACTGAATGTCGTTTCTGGACAAACTTCACTGCTTCTTTCTCTGATTTGTTTTTTTTTTTTCAGAAATAGTAAATGTCATGACTCCTGTTAGAGCTGACAGCTTCAGGGGTTTTTCAGTGAACAGAGTATAGAACCTCTTAATTATACAACATGAGGGAAAAAATAATTTATAAGGAATGTCTTTATACATTCGATAACCATTTCTTTGGTACTTTTTTTGTCCTGGAAAAAATCTTTCACCATGGTTTATAAATTCTGTCCAAAATTTGTCTTCATTGCCCTAGTAAGCATGTGGGATTTAGGTATATCTTCCATCCAACTGTCTTGTGCTTCAGAGACTTAAGATTGAGACAATTGCACGAAGCAGCCCTTTGCAGTGGTCCTGAAACCGCCTGTGCCCCAGTGCAAAGGGCAGCTGCAGCAGTTGGGTTGGTACTGCTGTATGACGGTGCTTCACTTCTCTGGCCTCGTGTTGAAAACTTGCACATCCGTGTGTCTGCTCACTGGCAATCTTAAGTATGTCTTACCCTTTAGACAAGGAACCTTTTAATGACCTCACTTTGATTTGTTACATGTGTGTTTCTGATAGGTCACAGCTCTGTTGTCTTAGTGTATTAATCAAAATAGTGATAATTGAGTTATTTACCTGCTTCAACAAAATACAAGCTGTGCTGAAAAATATTTCAGTAGCTTAAAACACAGTATATATACAGTCTTGGGTGGTTTGTTTCTTGGTTTTTTTAAACCCATGTGAAGGATGGTGGAAAGGAATGAAGCAGTTTCTCCCGACCAAATCAGCAGAACATGAAGAAACTCCTGTACGCTACAGCAGCAGTGAAATCAGTCACCTAAGACCAAGAGAAGTCCCAACAATGTTGCAAACAGAGTCTGCAGGTACTTTGTGGGCCATGGTTTTTATATATATATATAAATATAGATATGTATGACATGCCAAAAAATGTCAGAAATCTGGCTACATTTAGATACTTCCTGGTTTTTGGGAGGGAACAGAGGAGAAGTAAATAGTTCTGTGAGTTAAGCATATCTCTTAAAATTCAGGCTTTTTCAGGTCTGTTCTCTCATTTGATGCGCTGTAGATAGACACTTGCCCAAGTTAATGTAGTAACTGAAAGGTTCTTTACTTGTTTTTAAACCTCATAAAGGGTTAAAGAATTCTTTTCGGTTATATTTTCATGCACTGGAAATAATTTCATCACAATATTTTTATGCACAAATCTGAAATGTGGCACCTGATTGTCTACCCTCAAAGTATGGGTTAAACCGTACTTGTGATCTGAAAAAGGAGGATTTATGGATAGTGGCACATGCCCTTTCCCTGGTGACCCAGGCAGGAGAGGAGGATGACTGACTGCCTTTGCTTCTCTGCTTATTTGCTGATGGCAGAATTTTCAGGCAGATTTGCAGCATGGGAAATTGCAGCTCACCTGAGAAGAAGTTTAAACCAGAGAAGTGGGTTTTGGCTGTCCCGATGGCTTTACCTATTGGGTGGAAAGGAATCCTTTTCCAAAGCGATTGGCAGTGGTGGACAGAGATGGACCACTGGTTTGATGTAGGATCATGATCTCTGTGAGACTACTAACAGGTTGTATTTAATGAGAAGCCACTGTAAAACAATCCATTAAGTGTGTTTATATTTTGTTTTGTTGGGGCTTGCAACACAGAATATGCTCAGCCCCTGGTCGGGGGAATTACGGGCACGCTTCACCAGAGATCAACCTTCAAACCAGAGGAAGGAAAAGAAGCCAGTTACGCAGACTTGGACCCTTACAATTCCCCCATCCAAGAAGTTTACCACGCCTATGCCGAGCCACTGCCTGTCACTGGACCCGAGTACGCGACTCCAATCATCATGGACATGTCCAGCCATCCCAGCACACCTCTTGGCGCTCCTTCCATTTCCACCTTCAAAGCTGCAGGGAATCAAGCTCCTCCACTGGTTGGAACGTGCAATAAACTGTTATCCAGGACAGACAGTGCATCCTCAGCACAGGCACTGTATGATACACCAAAGGGGCAGCTGGGGCCAGGCAGTGCCAACCAACTAGTGTACCAGGTGCCACAGAGCGTGGCCCATCCCACTGGGAGTAAAGATGAACAAAGTTAGCTCACGAGTAAGGTAGAATGATGACTTGTTTCTAAAAGCCAGTTCCCTAAAGCTCACTGTTTCATTTTTTTTAATTCCATTGTTTTGATATTGTTAGTCTTAAATAATACAATGTTGAACCAAAAGATGTGGGGTGGGAGGTCTGGGAAAACAGTAATTCTGCCTTTCCTCAAGCTGTATGTACAATTAACAGCTTGTCTCCTGCAAAACCGTGGACTTTTTTATTACTACTGTACAATTGTCTGTCAGACATGAGAGAAGAACTCTTCATGATTAGCTTCAGTAATTCATAGATGTGAATGATAAATTGGGAGAAACAGTTTTGAGTACAAAACCTAGTCATTTCTTTGGAATGGTACTATTTCTTGGGGGAAAAAACCCCACCCCCAAACCCAAAGCTCTTAATTTCTGTGCAAGCACTGCAGCTTCTAAAATTCCTCTTTCCTTATAAAATGTCTGCACAACTTTGGACTTAACAAGCTGCTATCAGGACTGATGGCAAAAATTGCTTTAGCTTCATGGCATTAAATAGTTTGGATTCTGAATTACATTATTTCAGCTTTGTTAACAGAATTGGGAATTGTCAGCTGCGTGGTCCTCAGAAGGTTCCTGCCTTTTTGGTTAGCCTTCCAAAACTAGAAGCTGCTGTCTGTACAATCTCTTTTCTGCCTCTTCTTAAGGCACTGTGTCTTGTTCCTTCCTAGGGATCCAGTAGGCACATATTGGCACAAGCAAACTACCTGGCAATTGCTTTTACATTTTTCCTATGCTGAAAGGGTAGGAAAGGGCCACTTGAATTGAGAAAGGCCCTGTCCTGCCCTCCCCCGGAGTGTCCCTTGTTCTGTGTTCAGGTGTGAGCTTATACAAAGAAAGATCTGTACATACTTTTGTGAGTGCTTAAGGAAGCACACAAATATTCTAATGGTGCACATTTTGTGTTAGACATGCATTTAGCACATAGGGTACGTTTTAGCACAACTGACAAACTTTAGCCTTAGGGCTTTTTTTATGATTGTTCTTATTAGAAGCATGAAAGATTCCAAAACCTTTGCAAAGGAACGAGTACTATTCCAAAGAGTGTCCATTTCAGATGTATTTACTGGAATTTGTATCCTTTGAATGTTTCAGTGTTCTGTACTATGAAAACATTGCAGTCAATCATTTATTGGGGTAATGTAGACTCATTTTAGCTAGGTAATCACAAAATGAAAACAGTCTGAATGTCATATTTGCCATTTTTTATCTTGTTAGAAAAAAAAGCACACCTTTCTTACCTTAGTAGTAGGAAAAAATCCACTATAAAAATGCTTTATTTTTATTCTAACAGCAGTGCTGGAAGGATGCTGAATTAATTTGTACATGTGAGATCACCTCCCTACACAGTAACCCAGTATAGAGTGGAGGGGTTACTGTTTGTTTTTGTGATATAATTCAAAGCCTTGTTTACTGCTCAGGTCTTTAAACGCTGTGGAGAACATCTGAATGGAAATTGCAGTGCTGTTTAAGGGGCTGCCACCATGCCTTAATACCAGTACAGTATCCTCACTTACCACTTGAAAATCTGTTTGCAGAGGGCCTGTATATAAACTCTGGAGTCAGAAATTACTTGTGGCCTGTTTAGTATCTAAAATATGATACTACGTAGAATCATAGACTGGCTGGGGTTGGAATGGGCCTTAAAGATCATCTAGTTCAATCCCCTGCTATGGGCAGGGACACCTTCCACTAGATCAGGTTGCTCAGTGTTAGGAATGAGGCCACACTTGATTGAAATTTTATAATTTAGTTTATTAAACAAATAGGCCAAATTCCTCTATTCCAAATTATTTCCCAGGTAGCAGCGATAAAAGAATCTTGGAGCTAATATAGCTATAGACCTAAGGTAAAGACCCACAGCAAGGAGTGCTGCCAGGATATTCCTGAGCAGGAACACAGCTTCTCTTGGCTGTGCACAGGCTTTTAAACCCCCGTGGCCCCTCCCAGCCCTGCCCATTGTCCCTCTCTCGAGGTCCGGGATGATTGGTTGGGTCCATTGTTGCCTTCTGCTAAAGGCAAGGCGACCTGGTTCCAAGAAACAGCACGGCGGCCCAACCCCTCTCGGACCACTTGGGCCAAACACATGCTGACACCAATGTGGTGGACGGCAAAATGGCGTTTATTATCTTATCTTACAGGGTTAAATAGTTAGGGGTCTTTGCTACGTCAGAGGGGGACTGGTTGGACTAGGTAGGGTTAGTAAGGAGTGGAAAACTACTGGAATTAGGGTGGGTTTGCATACCTGGGGTGATTGCTTATCACCGGGAATGAGGAGGGGGAAGGGGTCTCCTTGCTTTCCGTCACATCGCGAGATCTTCCGTTCGCCTGTCCCTATCTACCACAGTCCATGTAAAAGTCTTTTTAGTTGGCTCATGTCTAGGGATAATGTTTCAAGGTGTTTCATTGGTGGAGTTCTTTGATCCAATGGCTCACTTGTTGCCACGGTTGTCAGTCTCTTAGTTCCTCCTCAGAGTGATAGCATCAGAGTTTTGGCGAGAAGAGCTCCTCACTGAAATTCATGGTTGCTATGGAGCTACTGTCAGGAATGAGGCCACACTTAATTTAGGTTTTAAAATCTTATTTATTTAACGGAAGGCCAAATTTCTTTATTCTGATTAAACTCTCCCAGGTAGCAACGATAAGAGAATCTTAGAGCCAGCATGGCTATAGACCCAAGACAAGAACCCACAGCACTGTGGTGCTGCCAGGCTAGTCCTAGCAGGAATCACACGTTTTTCCAGTCTGTGCACAGGGTTTTAAACTTTTATGGCCCCTCCCAATCCCGCCCAGTGTTCCTCCCGTGAGGTCTGTGGTGATTGGTTAGGCTTCTACAAAAGTCCTTTCCATTGCCTCTGGTCTAGGGATAAAGTATTGAGATGCTTTATTGGTTGTCTCTCTGTTCCAATGGTTAGTCTGTTGTCAGGGTTATGGGCTCCTCCTCTTCTGAGTGATGTCATTTGAGTTTTCCGCGGGAAAGCTCTTCATTAGTATGCATGGTTACGATGGAGTTAACTCACATTCCAACAGTCGATGGCTATTTTTAGTTCCATGGCAAGCACTTTTGGAGTCTTCTCTCTATTAAACCTGACTTGATTCAAGGAATTTGTGAAATAAAATGCAGTATTAACATATAACTCAAACTTGTAAGATTAACAGGAACATTTAACTGATACAAAACTTCTTCTAGTAAACTTTTAAACATTGCAATAAAAGTGTAACTTGGGGTAGAAGTAGAACTTGGGGTGGTTGTGGAACTTGGAAGGAGACGGTCTTTAATTTCACAAACAACATCTTTAATTTCACAAACAACATCAATGTTAATTAATTAATTTTTCTTTGTTAATGTGAAAACCACTAATTTCATTTATAACAGCTACCTTGCAGTCCAATGGTTGGTTGCTAAATACAGCTCCTTGGAAAGTCCATCTGGAGTCTCTCCTTTATTAGAACCTAACTTGATTCAAAAACTTGTTGAAAGAAATGTAGTTTTATAACACATTTTTAAACTCTTAAGTTTAACAGGAACATTTAACTAGTACAGAACTTTAACATGAATATTTAAACATTGTAATAAAGGTAGAACTTGGGATGGGGTAGAAATTGGAGTGGGAGTAGTACTTAAAAGGGGGTTTTATCTTTAATTCCACAAACAAAATTAACACAAACTAATTAATTGCTCTTTGTTAATGTGAAAACCACTTAGTTCATTTATAGCACTCAGAGCTCCATCGAACCCGGCCTTAAACACTTCCAGGGATGGGATGTCCATAACTTCTTTGAGCAACCTGTTCTAGTGTCTCACCACCCTCACAGTAAAGAATTTTTTCCTTGTATCTAACCTGAACTTTCCCTTTCAGTCTGTACCCATTTCCCCTTGTCCTGTGACTGCAGTTCCTGACAAGTCCCTCTCCAGCTTCCCTGCAGGCCCCTTCAGATACTGGAAGGTTGTAATGAGGTTTCTACTCAACCTCCTCTTCTCCAGGCTGAACAGCCCCAACCTTCTCAGCTTGTCTCTAGAGGAGAGGGGCTCCAGTTCTCTTACCAGCCTCGTGGCCTCCTCTGGACTTGCTCCAACAGTTCCATGTCCTTCTTATATTGGGGGCACCGGAGCTGGATGGAGCACTCCAGGTGGGGTGTCACCAGAGCAGAGGAGAATCCCTTCCCTCAACCTGGTGGCCATGCTCCTTTTGATGCAGCCCAGGATTCCAGTGGCTTTCTGGGCTGTGAGAGCACACTGCCAGCTCATTTTGAGTTTTTCATCAATCATCACCCTCAAGGCCTTCTCTGCAGGGCTGCTCATGTGCCTGGGATTGCCCTGATCCAGCTGTAGAACAGTACCTTGTTCAACTCCATGAGGTGCCAGCTCTCAGGCCTGGCCAGGTCCCTCTGGGTGGCATCCTTTCCCTCCAGCATCTTGACTGCACCTCACAGCTTGGTGGCCTTGGCAAAACTGCTGAGGGTGTGCTCAGTCACACTGTCCGTGTCACCAACAAAGATGATGAAAAAACTCTGTTCTACCTTAAAGCCCAATTCTGCGATTTCTGATCATTCATTCTCATTCATTGAGAATTACCTTTTTTTAATTACCTGTTTTAGAGTTGGGTGACTTAAGCCTAAATGTGAATGTAAGTAAGGATGGTAAATAAGACCCATTTGTGAACAGCAAATTCCTGCCTATAATTGTACTTTTAATGTTACTGCAACTTTTTCTTGACAAAAATAGTCTGCAATCTTTGTAGTTTTGCTTAAACAACTAAGTGTTCTTAGCTATCAGCAGCAACTATAACTGAAAGTACCTGAGCTGACTGTATTTGAAAGGGGTGGGAAGTTGTTAGTTTCCATTAAGATGTGACAATACAATTACAGCCAAGTTAAGAATCCTTTCCATTCTCAACGTGCACCAGTTTAGGCTTAGAACAATTAGCATAAAAACAAATGGATGTGTTCAAGTCCATACAAACACACCTGGATTTAATTTTTACTTCAGAGCAGGAATGGTAGAACTGTGGATAGCTGGAGGCTAAGGTGGTGTAAGAATTAAACAGCTTCTCTACAGTGGGTTATTTTTAAAGAAAACATGATGCAACTTCATCATCTGAGGAGCATGAGCTATTAAAGAAATGGATGTTTTTAAAATTTAAGCCCCTTTTCTGAAGGGATTTGGTCCCAGGCTTTGCTCCTGCTTCAGACTTTGAACGTGTTATCTGCTAGGGCTAAGGTACATTTGAACATTTAACAGTTGGGTTTAATTGCATGACACACTAAGGCTAGAATTTGCCTGTGTACAATAAAGCAAAGGTACATTTCATGGGTCTCTCTTTTATGTGAAGACATATGTATATAATATGTATTTCACTCTTGTTTGGCTTGAGTATTCTCCCAGAATGTATGTTCTTACCTCAGCATGTATTGTAGTTGCTCAGTATTTGTATATGTTGCTAGGACTTAGACTGTATAAATAGCGAGGGGGTTTTATATGTTAAAAAGTATTTTAAATAAATTGTACATACGTATTACTCGGTATGTTTGCAGTTAACACCTACCTTGTATCTAATTCATTTGCAGTCTGGAAATGCCAGGGTTATTTGTGAGTTACACAGGGTCATGCCCTGTCTCCAAGAGTTTCCTGGGAGGAGGTGGGCTGGTCCCTGTCCCCAGTCAGCACAACACCTCTGCACTGCTGGAGAAGGCTGCTGGTTCAGTCTTCAGCTAGACCATGGCTATTTCCAGTTACTGAGTAAAGCTGATGCTGCTTGTGCTTTTTCCCTTCATATGAATTCCAGCACTGCAGGGCCTCATATAAAGAACTCAGTCATAATTACTCTTATTTTATGAGTAAAAGGTGGTGTGAGTTCACAGTGTCTCATTGCAAGCTGGAAGAAACTGCTCTTGCTCTACCAGGCACTTCAAATGTCTCCTAAAACATCAAGGAAACACACATAATTAAAGCAGGTGATGCTGACCTGTGGGGAGATGAACACTTAGGAATTCTACTGCACGTGATAGTCCAGTATCAGCCAGCTTTATGAGTTGTCTATTCCTTAGGTAAGAATTAAAACAATTGTTAATGATCCACTACATCCCGGTTGAATCCTCCTTCATAAATGGGACAGTTGAAAAACTTTCTCTAGTGACGAATTGCTTTGTTGGTACAAGCAGAGAGGGGTACAAGGAAGCTGTTTTCCCACGGGAACACTGTTATACTTCAGAGTTCGTTTTTTTTAAATAACTAGTTATGAAACTTCACATTTTTTCAGCCTCTTGGATGCAGTACATCTCAGAGGCAGCAGACACTGAACAGTTCTGAGGAGCTGTATATATAATTTTACGTTGTTTAAACCAATTTTTTTCCCGTTTCATTTTGCATGGTAAAGTATACCTGACAAATCCACTATTTTCAAGTTTTGCAGTTCAAACACAAATATTTTCAGATCTTCATTCACATGGTTAAAGAAAAATCCTCGCCTGGCATTCTTTTTTGTGTGTCTTCAGACTTCACCTCAGATAGTTTTCATGTCTCCTAACCATGAAGCGGCACAGAGAACCAAACAGAAATTTAACATTAAAAAAAAAAGTTATTTTTCCTTACCTGATCCTTAATCTACAAACACACAAACAAGGAATGTATATACATTTGCTTACAAGTATACAGTAAATGTATACAGTAAATATAACTACATATAATTAGTTATATGTAGTTAGATGGCAGATGTAGTTCCAATTCAAGATAGCATTACTAAGTTTTGCAAAATGAAACCAAACTCTTACTCTCACATAATTTGAGCAAAAACAGCATGTGCAGTCCTATTTTTTCTATACAACCAATTATATAAAAATACCACTGTCTTAATCAGCTTTTCTCTAGTACATCTGCACTAGATGTACTTTATTTCCTCATCGCATTGACAATTCCAGGAAAACAAGTGGATTTTGTTACCAGCTACTTGGAGGTTGATTCGCAAAGTAAGACTGTGACTTATAATCTAAATATGCAATGGCAAATACTTATGAAAAACCCTACTGAGTCAAAAGTTCCCTGAATTCTGAATGTAGGTTATTGCAGCTTAAAAAAGAAAAAAAATTTGCTTTCATATTAAGTGTGGTATTCTTCAGCTCAGAACATAATCATTTATACAAAAACCAGTTCATATTATGTATTATGACAAAAAATTATTGTACTCTGTTTATTAACATAACTTGTTACTAATAACTATTTTCAGATAAAAACTGTATGCAGAAGGCCTCAAAAATAAGCACACCAGAGACTTTCTACTCTTCCTACTAGAGAAGAAAAGTGCTAATGCTTGGAAAATGTCAGGATCAATCCAGCATTTTCCTCACAGGCACTTAATTGATCAATGAGGATCACAGATGTTACATGTGAACCAAGTTGGAAGCATAATTTTTTCATGCTTAAACCACCCCC